>CM055899.1:17196559-17496559 GCA_029582155.1 Panopea generosa | reverse complement strand
ATATATGTGCATGCATAAAAAACATATCATGAAAATTAAAAAAAAACAGGTTATATAAACGAGAGTGACTATGACAATTAAATGATCAAGTTTTTTATTGTCCTTTCTTAAAAAGCTTTTATTATCCAATTTGATAAGTTGTTTAAGATTATAAATTTATCACAGGGGTTACTGGATGAATTTAAAAAAAACACGTGCTTTATTATAATACTATTTGGTTCAAATTGTCGTCCTAAGTTTGAATAATGACATTATGATAAAGTGGAACTCATTCTCAATATCTTGTTTATTGCAAACAATACATTTTCTATCATCTCGTGGATATATAAATGTCGTCAATAAAACAGGGTGAGTAAATTTGATTTAGAATGTATACTTTTTATTAATAACAATTATTTAATATTGATATTCTTTATTTCTTATTTTTTATGAAATATCTTATTCACTTTGTAGTATATATAACTGAAATTAATTTAAGAGTTATTCATCGTCCATATGTCACATTATGTTGATATCTTTTGTAGTAAAATAATAATGAATCTAGAACCATGCATAACGATATCAAGGACTTGTATGGAAGGATAGGAAACTGCTGACAATATATTGATGAACCAGCACACGAAGGATTCATAATTTGCAAATTAATCATTTATAATTCACAGGCAACTGATTTATTGTACATAAACTGCAAGTTGTATGTAATCTTAGATGTTAAAACATATTTCGATCACGCAAAATGCTCTTGAATAAAGATATTGAGGTTTTAAGGAAAATTTTAACATATATCGCCGACAACCGTTTTTACTACGGGATGTACTTCAATCTTTATTATGTATAATTAATAATAATCAGAATATATATAAACCGAGACATATAAACAGAAATAGGCAACTGCAGGCACTTGTCTAAATTTCAGGTGGCACATTTGTCGTTTTCTATTCCGTAAACATTCCAACATTTTTCGTTTTCGAGCCGCAATTATTTAGATTCAGAAGAAAACTATTAAATATTTTATACATGGAAATAGATATCATATTTTTCAACTTAACTTTGGTACCACAATTATTAAATTCAAACAAAGATTTAGGGAATAGATAAATACTAAACGTGCCACCCGAAATTTCAACCGTGTATATTGTATTGATATAAGCTTGTCAGTCTCTGTTATTCAGACACTGATATAAATCAGATGTTGTTGTTTTTTATATTAAAGGTCTTCCAATTAATTCATTACAGCGTCATATCTTTTTGTATATATAAGTAATTTATACATTCAATCATTCATATTTAGTTTTACATTAAAAATACAAAAAACAAATGGTTTTTCATGTTTCATTTACAAATAAAACACAATTATAATACACATAATTACATAATATAATTACATAATATATTGTTTCTTATAAGAGCTTGTCACTTTGCAATGAATTTGTCGCGCGACTTGTCGGGACGCAATGATATATATGTCGCCCTCGCAACAGCGTGTCACAGTATGCCCAATGTCGAGCTGTCATTGTGACGCAATGTTATGTAATAATTCGGTTTGTCGCAATACATACACAACTAATAAACAAAGCGACTTGTCGTTATGATTTATAACCATTTTCAAAACAAAGTGGCCGTATTGCCCATTAGCTTTAGTAAAGCTATTATTTATGGAATCAGCATGCAAACAATCCATTAAGACTCAGGAACGTATTAATTTCATACCGAAAAACAAACAAATAAATACTATACTTTATAGAGGGAAACCAATTTTGTAATGAGAATTATTCGATGTGTTAAGTGCTGTCTCACTTTGTAACTGATTATATTATACTAAGGAACTTATAAGCCAAACCTAATTTAGTGTACTACTGGTACGCATTAGACATTGCTTTACAGCCAACAGAGATTTAACATATAATTAAAGAGAGTAAACAAAGTTAAATATGAAATCACCGAAAATGTATCATATAAGCATCTGGCGTCTTCTGATTCGGGTATGTTACACGTAATTTAAATATGTACTTCCCTGCCAGGCGCTCTGATACGTTAACAAAATGTCAAGTGGTTCGCCTTTTGAAGAAGCTACCGACCAATCAGCGCACTCGTATATCAGGGCTATGTAACATTTACTTAAATTACTTAAGCCATGAATTTTTTAAAAACAGTAGTTTAAATACTCGTATATATGACTTTCCATATAACAAGGACTTACATATATCTCTTTAAAAGTCCTTGCACACACTTGGCAAGTGGGTAAACGATGATATGCAATAATATACATGTACAATGATAAACAAACATGCGTAAAAAACTAAACGTAAACAATACTAATTATCAATAATATTATCCTACACAATTAATTATATTCGTCACACACCCTGCCATGTCAATTGAGGGGGTGTCCGTCGTGATATGTTTACATAATTACAAATGAAAGTCATGACGACTGCCATGTCCAAACATACACATTTGTCAGGTCAATATGTCTTAATGTTGTTTTTTTTGTGCTGTTACTGTTGTTGCTTTAATTGGGTTTTGCTTTATTCAGCTAACAACGACTCATGTTTGTTATATCATCAAAATATGTTTACACTCATTATCAAATACAACACATATGTAAACAGATGTAAAACGGACTATAACTATCACTATAATGCATGTGCATAAACTAAATGGCGAATATATAGTTGGGAACAATATCCATCAAACATGACATATAGCTATGTTTGTAATGTGTCACAAAAGCAGATAAGTGGGGATTGCACCATGTCTGCAGAAAATAGTATTTATCTTTGTCCAATGAAAAACAACTACAATAGTCTAATTGCACTTATTCGTTCGCGTAAACGTTAATAATTAAGATCGATTGTGGATCAAGTCCAGAATGGTACAGCGGCCTTTGGTCGTAAGGTCGCCAACAATCTAATGTGTTCCCTGTTTGTTTGACATATATTATTTCTTTTATATTCTTATGAAGGGCATTGACAATACATTAACACTTACAAATATTTGTCGATATACAGAATCATTAATATCATATACAGTGTACGTCTCACTACACAGTTACGCCCCTTTTCCCCCACGTAATACGATTTTTACGCTTAAAAAAATCCTATGTAAGTTGTTTTGAAATATTTATAAAATGATTGATAGTGGTTGTGATGGTTTACATCCCAAGCAAAAGTTGGCATAGCAAATACTACATTAGCACATCACTGGTGTTAAAAAGTGACTTTTATAAGATTTCAACATTATTTTTTAAAACAAATCTCAGGGTGTCACTGCACTTTCTTTAAAAAAATCAAGCATGTTAGCATACCAGTTATTTAGCATTTCTATGTGGGTATACATTCCTGCCATGAAAAAAAAAATACTTAAGAAAAATCTATGTGAAATTTACTTTTTACCGTTAAAATCCTTATTTTATATAGGACAAAGAACAAATTTCAACCGTGTAGTGAGATCTGTATATACTAAGCTATACACATATTGAGTACAAGAAACAGTTACAGTGTATAGGGATTAACTAAGTTCGTAAAGTAACATTACTACATCAGATTCATGATTCAATATTAGTTACTTGTTCTAGTGCTAATATTCTTATCTTAAAACTTTAGATTTGATAGGAATATATATTATCATTAGATGACGAAGCGTTCAAGAGACATATCCATCCTAGCAGCTTTCGTAATACTCAGATTAAGTACAATATATAGTTTACATTCTAGAAGTCTATTGGTGGCAGTAATGCTAAACCTAACGTTATTTCTCTTTGAAGTTGTTAATAATGACGGCTCTATAATCAAGTTCTACAGCGATAGTAAACCGATTGTATCTCAATCTCAGTGTTTGATAAATGTTCAGTATAAAGTAGTAATCTATGCCTGTAAGTGTATAGCCAATCACCTACTTCATAAGTTACCACGTGACCGTTCAATATGTGAATCTTTATTGGATCCAATAACGTTTATATTGTACCGTTCAGAATTCAAGATGGCGACTAAAACAAGACAATAATTTTAGTAGAGATTTCAAGTATTAAAACAAGCAACCGACAAAAGTTCCGCATGACGATCAAGACGTGGAGAAAACTTGAATATCTTCCTTCGTCTGCCGCTTTGAGCTCAGTCACGATTTATTTATTTAAATAGATATTGTTTTTTCTTTACTCTTTTGATATTTTTTCAGATCGAGGTATAGAATAAAACATTTACAGTGTTTTGTAGAATATATATTGTACTCGTACGTATTGTGGTGAAAATCACATTGAATTCTACGCATACGGCGTCTCTTCCAATATGGTTTTCACCACAATACATACTCGTACAATTTATCCCCATATTGTACATACTACTTTACAAAAACCTTATAATATTCCAACCATGAGAGTTATTCATTACACTTCTGCACCGTAAATAATATGATAATAATGAGATATATATATTGCATAATTACTGAAAGACTAAAAATGTAAACGGAGGAGACGTAAATGAAATAATAAATAAATAAATATATATATATACGTAGAAAAGTTACTACTTGGGTCATTGGCTCCGAAGGGTAATTGGCGAAAGACGCCACTGTGCAGCTTAAACATGGATACACCCAACCTCGCTCTTTTCCTGTTGTCACATCATGAAACTTTTAACGAGACAGTGTAATTATAAATAGCCCAAACCGACTACTCGTATTATAAGCTAAGCGCCAGTATGGCAGTCATATAGTTAATTGTAATGGTATAGAACTACGGGAGTTGCTTCCCTTGTTCTTTCCCCCGCCCGCCATTTGTATTGCATGTATATTGACTTTGTTAACTTGTCAAAAGGCATTCGCTAACCATTCACTGGTGAAGTTAATAATAATATCAACTTTATAGGCCATGGTTCGTATTATGTATTCCAGTGCGCACACTGTGATGATGAATGTTTTAACAATTAACAGAAATAGTAAACACTGTTTATAACAAGGTTAATGATATGGTGGCATTCCAAACATGTTACTGCTATCAGTCGACATGACGCCACCAGTATGAAAAATATATTTTATAACATAACATATTGATTCAAATTTATGTATACCTGAACGTTCTTACACGCTTTCTACAAAACATGGTTGTTCTATTAAACGTGACCTAATCAAGAGCAATAAGATTTTCAGGTAATTCCAAAAATCAGTAATTATCGCAAAACTGCACTATCTTCACATGACTCGGGAGTTATAAACATCAGTATTGCATTCAGAACTTTATGCTAATCAACCTCGACTATAACACGTGGTGGGAGTAATACTTTCAGACCACATATTTATTATTAGAATTTAATGTTAAATATTGACCTTTCGATGCTAGATTGTGTAAATATATATAATTTAATGATGGAATTCAGTACTTATGTAATGTATCAGCCACAGCGGAGCCGACAGTGCCTGCATATGTACGAGGAATGGCGTAGGAGGATATACTGACCCAATTGCTAATATATGACGTCAATATGTCAAAAATGCAGTTCTTTAGATATTGATGAGTGTCTTAAGAAAACACGTGTTTTTGGCCAATTTATTAGATTTCCTAGATTTCCGAGTTTGTATACAATTTTGTCACTACCTCAGTCAAGTGTTAAAAAGGGAGCTGTACGTGTCATGATTGAAATATCTGTAACAAGATAATATGTTAAATAGCACTGCTATACAGTTTTATGTATATTCATATCATTTCAAATTGCACTAATTGTTTAAAAATAACAAGTCATATTTTAATATGTTTTTGCGTGAAGCGCTTCCCCATAATTGTTTTCTATATTATAATACATTTGATTTTGGTCTTTTGTTTCCTCCAGTTAGGAGAGCATAAACATTTAGATCAACATGTTATATTATATAGAATTATGTACATGAGTATTGAATTGAATAAATTATACATGTTAAATTTAACCCTTTACTTCATATAGACGCATTTGGACACCTCTAATATAGACGCCGTTGGACACCTTATATAGACGGCTTTTGAATTATTGGGTGAATTATGTTTATATTAACTAACAGAGTGGAAAACAGTGAAGGAAGTGTTCAGATTGCTCTTCCTGCACTGTTTTCAAAGGCCTTCAGTGATGGGTGCGGGAAAACGCATATCTATGGAGTAAAGGGTTAAGTAAGTTTACATAATACTATTTACATATATTATACAATATTATGAAAAAAAACCCATGTCAGTCATTCAACTATATGGTCTAAGCATAATAATCTACAATAAGAAATATAGTAGTATAACCACGCCTCGGATTATATGTGTTATTCAAGAATACATTTATACATTTAATGTATAGTGTTGTTATCAATATCCTTTGATTTATTCCTTGACGAAACGAAATTCAAGACATAAAAACGATATTGATGCGTTTAAACTTCGTTTGGTTATTTACACAAAAATGAAACAACATACGTTAATATTCGCTATATGCTATAATATCGTCTCAGACGTACAAGCTGGTTCTAACCGATATATCGGCATATAGCGTAAGTGTTTAGTTGAATTTATATTTTTCGCATTTCATAATAGTTATGTAATTTATTCCTTGACGAAACGAAATTCAAGACATAAAAACGATATTGACGCGCTTAAACTTTGGTTATTTATATGAAAATAAAACAACATAGTACGTTAATATTCACTATATACTGAAATATCGGCTCAGGCTAAACGTACGCGTGGACGCCTACGTGATCTGTTCGTGCAAGGTTTTTTACGTTTCTTCGTATTAAACAAAGTCCGTAATATGTAAACTATGGGTGACTGTGCACAAGGCAATCTACTTAACGTGATATTGTTTCAATGACGCTAGTCAACCGTTAATACTGTGCTGTATAGTGTCGGTCATACACTCAATACACAAAAGTAAAAAAAAACACATATATTTGTTTGATGCAACTCATTAAAAGCTATTTGCACAAAAAATAAAAACAACTTTCTTTTTAATTTCAGTATATATATGGATAACTTAGACTTATTCATATATCTGAACGGTTTGTTGAGAGATGGCCCGCTCTGAACCTCACAACTATATTTCGGGGTGTATCATCCCTTTTCTAGTGATTGAAATTAAAAAAGATACATTGTAAGAGCTTATTTAATAAGTAAATGGAATAATGAAACAAACTTCTCCTTATTCTTATTTTTTTCTTATTTCTATTATTGTTGTAATTGTTGTTGTTCTTCTTCTTCCCCTTTCCCTCCTTTTTTCCTTCTTCTCCTTCTTCTTCTTCTTCTTCTTCTTCTTCTTCTTCTTCTTCTTCTTCTATTCCTGTTCTTTTTATTCTTGTACAATTTTTAACGAACTAGATTTTTGAATAAAACCGTTTTAAAGTTGAACGCCCTTTCTTGAGCAATTAATTACACATGATGAAGACAGATTGACTGTTTATAAAAACAATTTATATTATATTAAATGTTTTGTCGAACATATTCTGAATATTTGTTCATTGTATCGTACCTGTTGTCTTAGTAACAATAATACATATTGACGGCCACCTTACAAGTTTCTTTAGCAATATTACTAAGAGGAAAGAAAAATATGTATCGATACATAAACATACTTAATATGTTCTGTATATGGTGGTGATCGTTCTGGGATTGTCGAGCACACCGTATTGTTGTGTAATGTAAACAGAAAAGAAACTTATTCTGTTTGAATTTATTGATTGAATTGATTGATTGAATATTTAGCGTCATTTTTATGCTGTCTCCTGGGATCCTTGAAAGGTTAACCAGTACTCGAGAACACCCGATCTCCGCAAGTATCTGATAGCTTTCCCACTTGAATCAGCGGTGAGAGACGAATGACAAGGAGCCGCAATATCGTAATATCAGTCATCACGGAGACTTTTTTCCGGGCGGGAATTCGAACCCACGACATCTGGATTAATAGTCAGGCACGTAAATGACTGAACTAATCGGGCCCAGCTATTCTGTTTGAAAAGCGTATTAACAGTCACTTGCAAAATGGGTTGTTTTTCCAGCACAGACAATGGTTAGATGCCATGGTAGTTACTGCATGGTGTCTGTCCTTATAATATGGCTAAGTAAAAAATGGTTCTTGCAATCCTGGGGCACACCTAAAGACAGCGCATAGTGAATGTTCAGAATAGCAAACGAGTACCATTCTTTTCTTCTATCCTCAAGTGAGTCTAAATAAAACATAAATAAAACCTTAAAATTAAACAACCACGACTTATCACCGAAATGACTCAACTTTCAACTCTGAACCTTTTCTTAAAGGGACACATGGTAACAAACAATTATAATAAGAGTTCGGAGTTTTACCAAACCTAATTTTGGTAATATTGTTGTTACAAACAAATAGTAAGTATTACCATATTCATATTGTGTGTCTTTTTATGGGGTTGAATCTTTATTGTTGTCAGATAAAATATAAAATGTGTATTCATTTTTTTCTTCACTCAACACTATATTTGAAATTTATGTAAATCCATTATATAAAAGTGTATATACGAATTTACGGATGCAGAACCTTACATTGATTAAATTCCTTTTGTTTTTTTTGGAAAGGAGGAAACGTCTAGTAAATGGTTGAAAAACTTAAAGTCATCAGTGACAAATATTTTTATCTGTTTTATAGAAAATAATATAAATAATGTCCACTTTGCATTTATGAATTTAAGACGTTTTACTCATGTTTTCAAAACTAGCGTGGCACAACGATCTTTACCAAATATGCTTCTAATTTTATTAACTATTAATAGTATCGTTATGACTTGAGGATGCTATATTAATAGACGTACATATTAAACTGATGTCTTAACATGAGAAAAATCGATTTATACATCATCGTTTGTCCCTTTAATACCAACATTTTACAAAATTAGCTTCTCTTTCTTCTAATTAAACACTTGATGGAAATTGTGCTGGGACAAGTATGGTAAAGAGGAAAAGAATGCGTTGTTTTATCGATTTATTCGCTATAACGAAATATTAACAAAGATCCGCGCTTTCATAGAAACAAAACTAGGTCACAGAAACACGTATACTATTTATTTATCCGAACCGCTTGCAAGTCATACATTAAATCAGCAAGAAAATTAACAAACGGGGAGATAACTTTATAAATCGTTGACGTTAAAGGGACAAACGGTGATGTCGAAACTAATTTACAAAGTTGGGTTCTGCCTACGTACCAGAATAATTTTTTTCAAATATACTTGTATACATAATTTCAGAAATAGTGTTAAATGGAAAATGATGAAAATTTAAGAAAGGGTTGAAATAAGTAATATTACGGGGATCAGTCGTGATTATTTAATATATTAACAACTACAAATATATATATAATTTTTGCTTTTGAAGGTCAGGTCAATAAGGTTTACCGATATTGATACCGATACTGTCGCCTGTGCTTTCAGATGGAAATAAGTGACGATATCTCTTTGTGGCCATTATTTTATGATTTCATCTTCGCCATTTGCCCTTTTAGTCTGGAGCAGGTTTATGAAACATCTTTATGTAAATTATGCTCAAAATTTATGTGCGCGCGTTAGTATTGTACACTGGTACGTGTATTTGCATATGTGTTTATTGCGTTGCATAATATTTTGTGAATACCATTGTTGAACCAGTATTGTATAGGCATACATTTTGAATATGGTCGAACGTCATGCATTCACCAGGCACCAAGTACGACATTCACGAAGTTTCCGATCTCCTTATCTATTTAAACTACACATGTGGACTAAGTAAAACGCCGGTCCCGCCTAGCTCAGTCGATAATCCAAGAGACGTCTGCTGGAATCCCCGCCCGGCAAGTTATGTTAATTCATCTTCAAACTGCCATAGAGTATAGACGGATAAACAGACAACTAAAATACAGTACAAAACCTTCATTAAACAATAACAGTTATGTTAAATAACATACATTTTACAACAAACACCACAGTTTGTGTGATGATTTGTCATACATTTTGTCTTGCGGCTTCAAATCCTCAAGGGTCCTCCATGACAAAATGGTTTAAGCCGCCGTTTCAATATCATTTACCTCTCACAGCTCAGGTCGTAGGTTCGAGTCCCTTTTGCTTCAAAAACATCATTTACGTGACCAAGTGGTCTAAGGCGCCGTCTTAAAATCACTTACCTCTCACCGCTTAGGTCGTAGATTCGAGTCCTTCTCGCTCCAAAAAACTTTATGTGAGAAAGTTTGCGTCGATGAATAACAACCACACCGAGCCAAAGCCACTACACATAAAACCTTGCATACATGTACTAGCAAGCACGGGAGCGTAATACTGGTGCTGTAAATGTTGATAATATTTTATAAAACGATTCCTTGAACGCACAGAGCACAACCAAAATTAGAAAACAGAAAACATGGTTTTATCGTATCTGTTACTTCGGAGCAAATGAAACTTGCAACACCCCCCTCCCCAGCACCGGTTTAACGGTATGATATTCTTTGTCTGAACAACTCCATGATTCCAAGTACTTGCGTTGTGGAACGTACGTTGGTTTCGTAGATATCTTATTATTTTATTTATTTAATAAATACATGTCTTTCAACAAACAATTATTTTTAATGAAAAAAATGAGTTCATGAAAATAGGTATTGGATGCCTGACGAGTGCGTGACTTTCTAATAAATACGAAGTGTGATTCCAATGAAGCGTACATGTACAGCGAAAATGTGTATTTTTTAAGCCATTTTATAAAATATATCTTTGCTTTAACAGTGAAGGTGCTCTTGCCACAAACTATTTACACATACTACTTAAAGTGCTCTAGACAATGATCAGAATAAATATATATGTATGGCAAGAATGCCTTCATAATATAAGAACTATCTAATACGACAAAATTAAGACAAAGGTGTGTGTATGTGTGGGTGGGGCGGGGAAATGAGTATTTTCTTAAATCTAACCATCTCTGGAGTCATTCCACGAATAGCAAAACATGCAATTAAAAAAATAAATATGTATACATATTTTAAAATAATATTATTTTTATACAAATACACCAAGCTTTGCCGAAAAATGAGTATTTAAAATAAATGCATTTTACAGGGCCATTATTAGAGCTTCGAGAACCTGGGCCTATTATTCCTAAGCATCCTTATATCTTTTAAAAGAATCTGAAGCGTCGACTCATGTATAGTGATTAAACATAGCTTTAAGTTGACTCCCAGTCTATGTATGTATGTACCTATTCATTATTGTGTTCATATCCATGTGTCTGTGAAGGCGTGAGTATATGTGCGTGCACGCTTGCTAGTATGCGTGTTTGCTTGTACATGTGTCACGATTTTGTTCATGTATGCAGTCATATACTTGTAATTGCGTATATATGTGCGTGTTACTGCAATGTAGCACTCTGCAAATCAAATGTTAAGTGTCATGTATGCTTTACTCTATTTAAATATTGATATATTTTTGTATGTGATTTACTGCTCATATTCATGTTTACTATGTTCTTTAAGTACTAACATATATGTTGCTCTCTGCTAATGGAGGAATTAAAGACAATAAACAACTTATTTTAACAGCCCTCGTAATTTCATGCAATGGCCCTCTAATCAAAATCCTTTCACACTACTATATAATATGCGTTTATATAACATTTGATTGCAGAGCGTATTGCAGTTTGGAGACAACGTCTAGTCGTTATCGTAAACTATCAGAACATGTCGAGTTTTAAATACAACGAATGTCGTGAATTTTATAACAATGCATCACAGATGTATTCGAAGCTTGCTCGAACTGTGGGTGTGGACGTGATTTCAGGAATGATATTGATAAACACCGACAAGAAAAAAGAGGTAAATATATAGAGGATCTTACATTCGTGATCATTTATTATTGAATTTATTAAACGAGTTGGCAAAATATGTTATGCGAGGCTCTGCCGAGCATTATATCAGTTTTCCCCCGACGAGTTTAATAAATTCAATAATAAATGATCACGAATGTAAGATTTGCTTTATCACATAACTCATGTAAACTCATTATTGTCAGATAATATATAAAATGTGAATTCAATTTTCATTTATTTTCACTCATCACTATATTTTATTATTTGAAATTTATGTAAATCCATTTTAGTGTAAACACGAAATTAAAATACCCAAGTACGGGTGCAGAACCTTATTTTGATTAAATTCCTGTTTGTTTTTTTTTGGAAAGAAGGAAACGCCTAGTAAATGGTTGAAAGACTTAAAGTCATCAGTGACAAATATTTTTATCTGTTTTATAGAAAACAATATAAATAATGTCCACTTTGCATTTTAAAGAGATATTTTACTCATGTTTTCAAAACTAGCGTGGCACAACGATCTTTACCAAATATGCTTATAATTTTATTAAAAAATAATTCATTATCATATATGTATTTAAAGCATTTTCATTGGGCAACGTCAATTTTTCAAAGGCTTTTATTTGTCGATAAAACCCTGGAACCGGACTACTTTTACGTTTCTCGCATAAAAAAAGAAGCATCGACATTTTGATGATCGGTTTAACAATATACGAACTTAAATGACGTTCACTACGGTTCCACGCTTATTTTAATAATAAAATACAACAAAAACAAATGTTAGATCTAGTCCTAGCTGTTTTCATCGGTTTATTGTTTTATAGATTTCTTTGGTTCAGCGATTAAACCGGGCGTCACAATCAGACCATAAGTTGTTTTAAGAAACAATGAAATAGGTCATAAAATGTTCACGTTGACAAAAATTTCCAGAGACTAATTTATTAGCCGAATGACATTTTTCTGCATATATACAATTCCCAACACATTATGTCATATGTACGCACGCAGTGCAACATTTTGCAAATGAAATGTTAAATAGGGTACTTAACACTATAATACGTTCATAACTTTCATGTTGGGATAGTTTTTATTGAAATTACAAGTTAAAAAATAAAACTTAAAAATCTGAATTTTTCGTGACAACGAAATGTGTTTTACGTGACGATTTTCAGCCGTCCATAGTGTTAGATATGCAACAATTTTGAAGGAAAAACTTTTTTTCATCGATACTTTACATTCATTAAACATCAATATGTTTTATATTTGTAGATAAACATGATAATGAACATGATCCACATAAATGGATTACTTACCTTTTATACGACGCTAAATTTCTCTTGATCTCGTGTTTACAAAAATTCAAATGCCAATGGCGGGTCCAAACTTCCCTGCGCTTGTCACTAAATAAAGCACGAACAAATATTGTTGTCGCCATGTTAAATTTCGCTTCATTTCGACAATGACGTCACGTAAGGCTTCATCACGTAAAATAAATATCAACTTGTTATTTTCTTTTATAATTAGTTAAAATACAATTTCGACTTCATATATAACAAGAATGTTAAAGATATGTATACCAATGAGACACAAGGCTAAATAGGGTTCTAAATCATCTGTATTGCTTCACATAGCTGTCACGTAAAGATACAAGTTGAAAATCCCCATAATGGGGTGGATTGCCATAAGTTGTTGTTTAGAATGCATCAATGATTTCTGCCAAAGGAAGTGATTTTTTCTCAAATATACTATAATAAGGGCCAATTGGAAAGACATAATTCATAGTTATCATATATCTCTATTATATATAGATTGTTTTGGATAATAAGTCACGTAATTTTCACAAACGTTGTGACATCATTTTGAAGGGCTCTATTTTTTATTTTACAGTTTGGAAGCACTGTAACCTGACGATTATGAGGACTTAACAGCATACTCTCCGTGTATAAAACAAATTGTTTTTTAGTTATTGCATGTATAACGTTAAAAAATGACTGAAAAGTAGGATTTAAGGTTGTGACACTGTGCTTTGCAGGGGGTTGTCTTTTCAGACTTATGAGATTTGATGACATGAGTCCATGGTTTGAGTTTTTCAGTATTTTATATTTTGTATTAGAACATACTTACCAGTAGACAATTTTTATTACATAGTTGATATTATAATTTGCACGAAATTAGGTAATGAATGCTGTGACATGGTTTTGGCAGGTTCATTGAGAATGCGAGAAATAAACAAACCTTGCACGTAAAAGTCGTTTAAAATGTTCCAAATTTGGATTCTCCGTCAATGAGCGTGTATTTATATGACCTTCGTAAATATTGACAAACTTTTCAAAAACAAGCGTGTAGACAAAAACTAAACAATGACGTCAGCGTCTACACTGTGTGGGTATTTCCTGGAATTATTGATTTTTTATTTGTCTAAATAGAAAGATAAAAGGCGGGTGTTTAATTTTTTCACCGCAAATTGTTTCATCATCTTACAATAAACCAACCAATGTTACAGAGTTCATCTGATAATGGAAGCAACAGCCATTACGATATTATTGTATATTAGATCTCGAGAATTTAATGTCAACCAGGACAGAGGTGATGTATTCTTACGCGTTTACTTTGCAGCGTATAGTTCTTTTTGTTTTGTTGTTTTCATTCACTTGAGGAGTCTCAAATTAAATATAATCATCAGGATTAGAATTATACGGATTAAATTCATTTTTTCTGTTTTTTTATGCATTCTTTACACAAACATAAAAAACCCAGAAAAAATGCATTTAATCCTTTATTAATAGTATCGTAATGATTAGAGGGTACTATATTAATAGACGTACAGATTAAACTGATGTGTGAACATGAGAAAAATCGATTTATACATCATCGTTTGTCTCCTTAATACCAACATTTTACAAGCTTCTCTTTCATATAATTAAACTCTTGATTTGATGGAAATTGTGCTGGGATAAGTATGGTGAAGAGGAAAAGAATGCGTTGTTTAACCGATTTATTCGCTATTACGAAATTTCCACACTTTAATAAAACAAAACTAGGTGACACAAGCACGTATACTATTTATTTATCTAAACAACATTGCAAGTCATACATTAAATCAGAAAGACAATTAACAAACGTGGAGCTAACTTTAATTGTTGATGTTAAAGGGACAAACGGTGATGATGAAATAAATTTACAAAGTTTGGTTCTGCCTACGTACCGGGATGCTTTTATTTCATAATTATATACATAATGAATACATGTGTATACATAACATAATTTCAGAAATAGCGTTAAATGAAAATTGATGAAAATTTAAGAAAGGGTTGAAATTAATATTTCGGGGATCAGTTGTGATTGTTTAGTTTATTAACGACTACAATTATATATATGTTGTTTGCTTTTGGAGGTCAGATACATCAGAGTATACTTAATTGTTTTACATTTGTTATTTGCTTTGGACATTAAAAAATACATAATAAAATATATGTTATTACGTTTATCATCTATCTACTGTTTTGAATATATTGATAAGTTTTTACGTCACATTATTTTCATTTATGCACTTACATCATGGAACCAACTTCTCACATCAATGTATATATATGACTACACATGTATGTCATGAAGATAAAAGAGCTTCAACTTTAGAGAACACAATAACTAGTTTTTATTAGTATACGAATGACTTATATCTGATTGCAGGATATTCACATTCTTGATGCCGGTTGTGGAACTGGGCTTCCGGCTAAGAATTTTATCAAGCATGGCTTCCGTCACCTAACACTGTTAGATCAAAGTCCTGGAATGGTGGAACACGCTAAGACTGAACTTGCTACAGAGATACAAGACGGTTATGTACATGGTGTACACGAAGCCTCGCTTCCAGTTTTACCTTTCCCTGATAACAGCTTTGACGTTGTTAACCTATCTATGGTAAATAAACGCTTTCTTTTTAAAATAACAGTTACTGTCAAACGAGCAATATCACTGTGTTAAAATATATCATTTTTATATGTATCATATACCTTTTCTTAAACAACTGAAGTAAGTAAAAATAATTCTTTATTATTTGAAAGGTAATGTTGGTGCAGTTTGTTTTGAACGTGCTACTTTTTAATATATATATTAAAGGACATTTGCCGATATTATTTAAACTAAGACAATAAACATCCAATAAGAGTTCAGGCATTTGGAAAACACAATTACCACAACAGCTTTAACCAAACCAATTCATATTTTAAGCAGCCACTCAAGGAAAGTGAGCAAAAGTGACCCTTTAGCGTAGATGTCTGCTTAATATAGGACGATTAAAACTAAAGTTATAAAAATATATATATTTGGAGATAATTATTTGCGAACAAACATAAACAGACCAGACTACGACTAGCGCGCCTAACTAGACACACCATCAAGGCATCTACCAAAACAATAGATTTGGTGTCGACTATGATGAGAGAGAGAGAGAGAGAGAGAGAGAGAGAGAGAGAGAGAGAGAGAGAGAGAGAGAGAGAGAGAGAGAGAGAGAACACACACCAGTTTTGCCATCATGCTAATTAAAAGCAATATATTTTTAAGATTCTGTATCACGTGGAAGGAAGATCAGACGGCATTATTTATCCTGACACAAAAAAGACGTTGATTGAGGCAACCAGAGTCCTTCGACCAGATGGGTTAATTACCATACTAACACTCACTCCGTTCACAATGAGCGAAGCGGCATGGTTCACACAGTTAATTCCTCATATCAAAGCTCAATTTCCAAATCACATGCCAAGTGTGAAGCAAATGAACGATATTTTTGCTGAGTGTAATCTTCAATGTCTCAGCCAGCTTCGACTTTTAGGCCCAGAACAAACGGGTTCCTGGTATACAAATGTTAGAGATGCACTCAACCCGGAATGGAGAGACGCGTTCCCATATTTTGTATTTGCAACCAAAAGTGAAATTAAGGACATGGAGTATCGCCTTAAAGAGATGGACATTAATGGCACATTAGATAAATGGTGGGCGGATAACGATAAAACGCATGAATTAGGCTTATTTACCTTTTTTATCTGCAGACGCAAATAAGGTGAAAATGTTACTTTTCGTTTGTATATGCACGTTAAGACAAATGCTATCATCAGAACTGTTCATATTTAATCAGAAGCGATGCACTTCTTGAAAACTTGATAGATTACCAATGGTTCTAAAAGTTTCTTGTCCGCATAGGTTTCTGTTGGACCAATTATACAGAAAAAACATGGGGTTGAACAGATTGCTTTTTCACAATTTCGATGATTTGATGGCACGCCTTAATTTTTGGCAATTCTGCCCGTTTGATGCAATGTATCACTACGCATTTTTAAACTGTTATAGCATCATCAAACAGTAGCTAATGATACCCAAACTTAACAGAAATCATAAAAATGTTCCAATGTTTTCATATGCACAATTTCATACATATTCAACAAAAATAATGCCCAACCTAATCTCTAATTTCTTGGCCGTAAGAATCTTGCTTCCACCATGTAAGGGAGGTACTTCTTAAGTGAGACCTAAACATGGCTCTAAAACTATTTGTATGTGTAACTATCTCAATAAAAATCAATATAGTAAACTACCTGTTTTGTTCTTTTCAAACTAAGTAATGTAATAACAAAGAAATGTTAAACCATTACAATATAATACTGCTTAAACTACTTAGTAACATAGTGGCCGTTTTAATATTAAGAGTTTTAGAGTTAAAGCATGAACAATGAGTTTTGATGTTTAATACACTGTGTCAATTAATACGCATTTTGTATTGTATAATTATCACTTTTAATGCCTTTAAATCATTTGTGGCATTGGCCTAACGGTCTAGCGAGGAGAAATAGTTTAAATATATTTTGTTGTCTATTGTTTGTCACAATTATATTTCCCCTATACGGAGAAAACTAAAACTTATAGAGACTTTCAACAAAAAGGATTTTTTTGAATGAGTTAAACAGTGCCCGATTGATCGCTAGACAAACTGTCAATCATCCATCATTAGCGGGAGCGATAGTGTAAAGGACATATTGTCGCTGCTCAAGCTAGAGGTCGCTGGTTCGATCATAGGCCCGACCCGATGGGCTTTCAAAACACTCAGTACAAGTTCTACCAAGAAAACGGACTCAACTGTGAATTATTTAAACTCTAAGCGAGTTTACGAGTTCGATCTAAAATAAGTTAGTATATACTAACTGGGTTTATTGTTTAATTGTGAGCCCATAGGATACCTCTTTGTTATATAATTATCCACTGACCGAATTAACCTGTCACATTTTAAAGTAATAGCTGATACATGCGCAGAACGGACAATAGCAAACTCGGTTTAATGGATTTTTATCGAACAACTTGACACATAAATTTCAGACACTTTTTAGCAGCTTTATCTAGGTGAAGCGTATTAGCATAAAGTAGTCATGTGAAATTGTTCAGCTTATCGTTTAAGTTATGCATAAAAATGTAAATGCACGCACGTGCATGTCATTATTGCTTATCTGATTACGAAGGTAAAGTCCAATTCAATTTAAAGGAGCGTGTGCAATAATCATGATGTCAGTTACTTGCGAGAGAACGGTGGTTTTACTCGACATAGTCATTCTGAGGTCATGCTCCACCAGTAAAACTGGGAATGTCATATGTTACCTGAATGTGTTGGAAATGGCGTAAAAGTCCATTTAAGAAATAATTGTGATAGTCTGTGATATCAAGATACATGTAATTATACATGCACTACACTCAAAAGATATGTAAACGGACAATGGAAAAGATAAGTAAACGCAACATATTTGCACGAGTGTATATACGACGTACATTGTCGTACAGTTATTATTTCAATGATGTTATTAGTTGTTTACTTTGGTACTGAATAATTGGGTACCTTCTGCAAGGGTGTCACTTTTTCATTTCCAAGTAAGTTCCCTATAAACAATGTGTTGTGTTTTAAAATATCTTTCTGTTTTGAGGTTTCATATCTCCTGAATGTAGTATATTTGAACTAAAGGTAATTTATTGTCAAATGTTTGTTTTATCATGACTGCCAGTCATTGATCGTAAATCCTTAATAAATATAATCAAATTTTAATGTTTTTAACAGAGCCATCATAATTCGGTACTATACATTGTCATGGTATTGAAGCATTAAAGATAATGAATCTTTGGCGAGGGTAGCGGGTAGTGAAAATCCATTGGTATTCTTATATGCTTTAACAATATCAAATTGTTAATGGCGTACACTAGATGCTACCAAGTGACCGAATTAAATATTCCATATTTTGCACTTCTAAATTCAAGATGGCGATTGAAATAAAACGAAATAAATTTAGTAAAAATGTCAACGATAGAAACAAACAACCGATAAAATGTTCCGCATGACGGTCGAGAGGTTAAGATAATCTGAATACCTGTCACGGCAACTTCCTTCATCTGCCGCTTTGAACTAACAGCTTATTTATATAAAATATCTTATTTTTTTAACTGATTTGCTTAATTCATTCAGTTAAGATATAAAACAAAAAGATAATTTTAAATTAGTTTGTACAATATCGGAATCTGACTTTAAAATGTCTCACACACTAATTAATTTTGTATTGTATAGAGACATGCACTTCAGGAACACTGAACACATAACCAATGGTTCTAAAAGTGCCTTGTTTCCATAGAATGTCCTCTGTTAGTCAAAATATGCAGGAAAGTACATGGGGTTGACCAGGTTGCTTTTTCACAATTTTGATGTTTTGGCAATGACAATTCTGCCCATTTGTGTCAGTGTACTTTAAACTGTTCTATCATCATCCAACAGTACCGAACGTCATCCAAACTTGGCAGAACTCAAGAAAATGTTCTCATATGTACAAGGAAATATGACCATCATAAGTATTTCAACAAAAATAATGTCCAACTGATTTACCAAGCTTTAATTTCTTTAATAATCTTGCTACCGTTACTAAGGAGAGGTAATTGGTAAGTGAGACCTTAATGTCGATCCCTAATCTGATTTGTTATCGAATGTCAATCTCCGATCTGACTATGTTTTTAATGCTGATTTCCGATCTGAACTTATAATTTGGATGTTGATCTCTGATTTGAACTTTTATTTTACATTGCTATTGATAAGGAGACTAAAGGATAAGTTAAAATAAAAAAGGAAGTAAGAAACCGTTTAGTATTTTTTAATATCTATTTTAAAATCATCGTAAAGGTATTATCATTAACTTATTGATAAGACGTTGGAATAGATTTGCAATTCAATAATAGAATAGTTATAACAATACATATAAAATATCTCCTACGCTTTTCCATGTTAACCAAATATCACAGTTTAGCTTGATTAGTAATACAAACCGTCGACAAAAAGGGGATTAATTATCTCGATAAGCCAAGGAAATGCCTAAAATAGCCCTAATACAACTGCATAAAGGGAGATAACTGAAATCACAGCAACGGTATTTTAGATATATGTATTCATACTGAACGGAACATCTTCCCCTCCACCTGGCATTTTATGTATTTTCTCAAAAAGAATCAATACAATTTCCTTGAATTAAGGACTTTAATATGAAAGAATATTTCTATTTGAAATCAATACACAATTGCCCGTTTATTTCTTATATGCTCTCCTGTATAGTTTGGATGAAAAAAAAAATATAAGTATAATACTTTGACAAATGAAGTGTGTATCAGTGCGGGGGAATACTTTGAAGGATCGGCCTGAAAAAAAATCCATTCCTGTGAAATTTTAAATATCTGAAGACCAGTAATAGAATATATTGAATGCCCCTCGTATCATTGTAAATTGGTTTAAACTCCTGAATCACGGAATGTGATCAAATTGATATCATAACCACACAACTGTTAAAGTTGATTTATTTCTTTAAATTAGACGTGTTCACCTTTAAACATATAATGATATATTGCTATATATAACATTTAGATTATGTACAGCCTTAGTTGTATACCAATTATAGTTAGCGTGTTTGTTTAATAAAATATTCAGGGCATCTTTATACCATCAAGGGTAAACTGACGATAAGTTATGCTTATTTATCTTTATTTCCCTTTCTTGTTACATACTATATGGATTGACAAAGTTTTACAGTAAACACATCATTTAAAGTTGTACGTTGAGGTGTTCAGCACCGGGCAGCACTCTGGGAAAAACGCGACTATAGGCGGACCAGTAGCGTCACTGAGACGCTGCAGTCCATCCAGTAAAGAAGACTAGACCGAAGACGAATAGACAGCCTCCCTATGTGACAAGATTACTCAATACCTTGCTCACTTGCTTTCAAATTAATTGACGCAACCACTGACTATAACAAGTTCTCGTTTTTCCCAAGACCAGTAATCCACTGGAATTCATTAGACTCTGATATCCCTATATTACCCGGCCCAAAAAGAGTTCGATTCTGCAATCAGCAGAATTGAACACACCTCACCATAAATTCATAGCATGTTTTTATTTTGAAAACCAACAACCGAAACGTCACTATTTCTTTTTTTTATTTGATTTTGATATATTTTTAAATACTAACAGTCTTTGTTGGCATGACGACGCATACCTAGGCCCCAAATATGTGTTTGTCATTAACTAACAAAAGATCGAGACATACTAAGTAAAGGTATTTATTTGAAGAAAGACCATCCAGCCGAGGCATTTCGGTCCATCCTACTATAGCCAGAGTCGCCAGAAACCATCTATGGTGTATTTGCAGGATGACATGCGTACGTATTAAGTACTAAACACATGAAAAGCATTTTAAAGTCATAGTTTTGAACAGTAATGCTCATCTTTATTGATATACGTTTTTTCATCAAAATGACTTAATAATTGATTGATAGACACTGTATGGCTGGCAATGCACATGTCCAAGAGTGGTTTTTACATAGAGGTGAAACGTAACGAAAAATGACGGCAATATTTAGAAAAACAATTAAAAAAGAATTTTATTTTTTTATTATCATTACAAATGTTTTTCTAATTTAAATGACATATTGCTGAGATGAAACTGAGATTTTTATATAATTTTACTGCAATTTTTTAAGTTTAACTTGTTTAATATGTTATTGGCTTATTGGCATGTCAGTTATGTTTAGTTTAAACTTATCTATTTTACGTCGATTGTGAAACAAGTTCTAACAACTTAAGCAAATCACGATCGAAGTATTACTAAGCATATGCGGAAAAGTGTTTTGCTCAAGGACACCACACATAGCCGTGACAGAGGATCGGACCCATGACCTTCCGTGTTGGGTTCAGTGCTCTACCACTAGACCCCGCGCTCCAGTTATGTTTGTCACCTATCCATATCTACACCATGCGTGATTGCATTGAGGTATTGGACTGCTATCATGACGTAATTTCACGGAAATGTTCGAATATTAATTATAATAATGCGTTACTGATAATGGTTAGTCTAAGTAAACGAATCCTCCTCTGCTTTTTGTTTCAAGATCGTTTATTGGCGATGGCAACATGATACAGAATACACGTGAACATAAACTAGAGAATCTACTAACTTAAAGAATATTTGATCTCTATACAGTCTTGTGCATATTTCACAACTCAATGTTGGAACTTGAACCCGACAGCATATAGTTACTACCCCGAACTTCGTTTGTCGGTCTGAGATCTCCAGAGCTAAGTTTCTAAGACCAACACACCAATAAAACACGTCGATGGAGTCCCACCTAATATACCTCTGTTCCAACGACTCGGCAACTCGTAATTATCTTATTATTATCAGTACTTTGCAAGGTAAGATACAGAACCCTTACTGGATCAGTCGTAGTGTCAGATATCTCCTGATTCAGTTATTTTACACAGTAAATGTTAAAACATGCATTTTCTGTCTATCTCACAACTCATAGCGCTCTGATGCATTTACCATAGTGTCATTCCATATCTAAGTATATCTCAGTAATTTTCAATATGAAATAAAAGAGAAAAAGTATTCCTCTGATTGATTCTTCAATTTATCGCTCTCTTTGCAATCAGCGACCTCTTATGTCACTGTTACATGACGATCCCTAGCGGAATATCTAGGACTGTTTCCTTGCAAAGAAAGCGATAAATGTAAGAACCGAACACATAAACGTAACGTGCAAAGTTTACACGTGAACCCTTCGGAGTGCACTAACTTTAAATTTGTATAATAATGAAACATATAAATTCATATCACATGAACGCTAAAAAAACAATATTCATTCCTTAAAACATATAGGGTGTGTGTGTGTGGGGGGGGGGGGGGGGGGGGGGGGGGGGGGGGGGGGGGGTAATAAAAAACGTATAGTAATGATGACACATTGGGTCATTAAAAAACCAAACCTCATCATGATATACTAATGGTACAGCATTAAAACATCGTCAGTACGCCGTAAAGTGATCAGCTTTAATTTCATTTTTATCTTTATGACCAAGTACATTCAACACATACAAATACATATGTTCATTAATTCAGGAGAGACCATACATTCCTATAATTTCGATGATTTATGATTATTTAAATAACAATAAACCATCAATGATTGTCGTAAAAATGCATTGTCATTCTGTTTTACGACTTTTATTGACTATTTAACATAAACACTCGCCATGGAATCATTACGTTATTTTTATTAAAACAAAGGTTAATCATGTACTATACACATAGCGCTGTAATTGAATGCAGAAATATATGTACACATACAAAAGACAATTGTTATTCAAATCGGGTTTTATTTCCTTCAATTTGATAAAGTGTTATTTCGACGCATATAGCCTATTTTCGATGATACTGACACATATTTTTAAATTTCGCATATAGTGCCGTGAGGCGGATTTTAAAACGGGCGCCCCTTACTTTAACGCAGTGTTGGTGGTATTTCCGATCCTATGGAAGCATATATCCCATGCATCGTTGTTCGAAAATATTTTTTTTTAGTTTATGCTATGGGACATGAGAAATATTGCATATCAAATTACCTCTCATGGACAGAAAAAATCAAACCGTGCCTGACTTTTCTATTTTATCGATTGCGAATGTGTTTATAAAAGGATCATTTGGACATATATTTTCATATTACTGACTGCATTTTATCTTTCTGTTAACACTTATTTTAGCGAAGTTCATTTTGAATTATGTTATACGTGTATATTTCCAAGTGTAATAACAGAATGAAAGTATAGCCTGGCGGTGAGCAAAGAGCAATTTTAGTTTATATCAGGAAAAGTTTAAACATATTTTATTGCCAATAAGTATGTATATAAATAGCAACTGAGTTAGACCACAAGTTCACGCAACTTATATTCGGTCCTTCTTTCATCATATCATAAACAGTAATTGACAATGGCTTATATGTAAACATAATTTTCGCAATACTAGCAATAACTTTTAATGTGAAAATAACTGATGTAATGCAAAAGTGAATCAAATAATGAGATGTATAGCGAGAGAACGATTACAGAAATGAAGGAGTTAAAGAAGGAATGACAGATTGATGGACATATAGTAGCAAAGTTTCGTAAGTTTTGTAAGATAGATGCAATGTTTCGAAATAAATCACTTTACGATAGTTTGAGTAAACCAGTATGAATAAAAAAAATTCAGTATATCAGAACACTGTTATTTCTTGAAATATTCATAGATAGTCTGAACATTCGTAATATCCAATCCGGCCTGACACAAATAACTGATACCGACCGTGTGAAATATTTCACTTGCAAATTAACGATCCCCCCCCCCCCCCCCCCCCCCCCCCCCCCCGATACATTGTAACAAGAGAACACATTTACATTACACATCTTGCCATTCAAACGATGTACTAAATATACATAACGACCAAAATCCGACAACTGAATTCATCAAAAGAGGAAAATTGTCAAATCTTCAAAAAAATGCCGTGTAATTTTGGTTAGGAAACTATCCATTCAATTATAAATACGAAATGTTATAGTGATAGTTTCGTCATTATCTCCGTAATCGTTGGAGTTGGTAAAATAATTGGCCCATTTGTTACAGCGCAATAACTGAACTGCATGACGGGATTAGATACTATGGTGTCAATTCTGCAGACGTTTATGGCTTGTCTTGAATGTTTTGCTGAGAACGCATATCGCAGTGCATTTCGAAAACAAAATGTTTGTTTGTTTGTTTGTATGAGGCGATGCACATGTTTTTAAAACAATATATTAGTTGTTTAATAGCAATCATTACACCTCGTTATCGTTCTTTGGATTCTCTTGGTGGTTAACCGATACTAGACACATCTTATCTCTGCAATTCACTGACTATTTTTACACATTTTCAGAGGTGGAATATTCATTTTAGTGGAATAAAATGCATTGCCAATTACATAGAGGCTGTTTCGACTCCTGGATTAATAGTCAGACTCGTAACCGATTAAATTAAAGGCCCAAAACGTTCTGCGCCCGTAAAGAGACGGCATAAATTAAACTTTGTTTGGAGTAGTCCTATCAAGCGAATGACGTATAATAATTACTCGAAAACTGCATGCCAATAAAATGTCCGCAAACATCACTAATAATTGATAGCAAATATAATAATGTTCAACTTTAAAGCAATATTTAATGTTTTTTAACTTCATGATACAAATCGTCTCATTAGTACAAACAGTTGAAAAAGTGTTTTTAACATAAGTCGAATGTCATTCACACAATTATGTTAATGAGAGGCACATTGTATTTATTGGGCATGGTGTCCCAATAATAACCCGGAATATGCATGAATTGTTGATGCATCATTCAAAAGGAATGCAGAATGATCTATATAATTATATATATGGTGGCTTAAGCCGGAAGTGCTAACAAAATCACGATTACACCAGATATCGCTAATGCTCTGTAATAACAGTTATAAGCACTTTACTTGTTTTAAAAAGAAACAGTTTTAAATCTTTGATTATAACATTTTCTTTAAACTGAATAGATAAAGTTGAAGAAAAGGAGGAACCACATTTTTCAAATGCTTTTAACAAATTCGACATGCTTAGGACATCAGTAGCAAAACGTACCGTTTTTAAATTAGCGAAATTTATTTATTTCGCTTTCATATTAAGAAACATAACCTAATGTATAGAATTAAAAATATATTGCGCTTCTTGGTAAATCTGTTCTAGGATAATGTTATAGACATAACAAATGATAGGTTTAATTGTTCATGTTCTCACAACATTCGTATCAATATGTATTTGTGTAGGCTACAAACATGTTTTGTATTTAATTGCTGAAATAAGATATTTAAAAAAGAACAAAACAACAAAATACGTCCCGACTGTCGTGCTGAGAGCAAGCGAAAAAATCCCGCACCTTTAATAGCTTATTTGCATAATTAATTGATGAAGAGTAATTTAACTATAAAGGCTACTTGTTATTTATTGAACTAACTCAATCGTTTTATTTCGTGGGTGAGTGATTGTTTTAGTTAATGACCAGCGGGGATACATATGAGAATTACTGACATAAACTAAGTGTAGAAAATAAAAGCAGAAAGAAAGAAACATAGGAAGAAAGAAAGATGAAAGAAGAACAGATAGAAAAAAGGAATAATAAAAAGAAATAATTAATTTATAAAGAAAAAAAAAGCAGAAAAGAGACAGAAAAAAAAAAAATCAATAACAATCAACAGCGATGAGATTTTTTTGTTCAGCTTCACTTTTGCATTGATTTTATACATTGCTCATTTAAAAAAATAAATTACTTTCTAACACAATAAAAACAAGATGAAAATAGTGTACGCTTAAATATAGTTGATGTCGACACAACCGTTTGTTTTTGCTCTTTAGTAAATACTCAGACGCTAAATACCCAACGTGCCGTAAAACCAGCGGTGGTGATAGGGTATGGTAGTGGGCGGTGGTGTGGGGGTATGCGTGGTGGGCTAGGGCGGTGGTGTTGGTATGGTGGTGGGCGTTGGTGTGAGAGTATTGGTGGTGGTCGTTGGTGTGATGGTATTGGTGGTGGGCGGTGGTGTTGGTATGGTGGTGGGCGGTGGTGTTGGTATGGTGGTGGGCGTTGGTGTGAGAGTATTGGTGGTGGTCGTTGATGTGATGGTATTGGTGGTGGGCGGTGGTGTGATGGTATTGGTGGTGGGCGGTGGTGTGATGGTATTGGTGGTGGGCGGTGGTGTGGGGTATGGATGGTGGGCGTGGGCGGTGGTGTTGGGTTATGGGTGGTTCGCATTGGTATGAGGTGACATAATAACAAAATCGAAGGAACGGCATTTTCAATATGAAACTGTGTAAAGGTAACAAACACCCCTCTGTCAATCTCAAGTTTTGTCTTGCTGCAGAAGTGGTCCAACATATGATGCTTATATGTGGATACGAGAGGCTTTAAAGCCCATTGCCACTTTTTTCAGTGATTCAGATTTGCATATTTTTATAAGTAGAACATTGCAATATTATTGGTTGTTTGATCGCCATGCCGGTGCAAGGACGAGTCAAACATTACCTCTCATTAACTGACTTAATAACATCGAGTTTATAATTAACGTTTCATGGTTCTTGAATGTTTTGCATCTACGATTAGGGTTATTCTTATCTGATATAAATTAAGAACATTATGTTTTAATGGATTTTGTAACCAACAAAACTGTGCTGAAAAGGAGTGTTATAGTTGTATTATAAAAAACCAAACTAAAACACTTTTAAGAAAAGAAACGAAGGGGAGGTAACACCTTTAACATTATCGCAAAAACATAATGTGCAGTTACGCGACTTAATTGTTGCATGCTCTTTAAGAGTAGTATACAATGTTGACACGGTTCGCTGTCTGACTGATATACATTTTCTAAGGTAAAATATGTAGTTAACATTCACCTGGTATTTAACTTATGTGTATATGGTACTTCAATATATAGTTTAAGTATGACCGAGAAACCAAAAGTGTACAAACATTCTCGCTAATAAAATGTCTACCTGACCCCCTAGATGTTTTATTCTTTTAAATAAATATACTATTACAATTTATCTACATATCCGTTTGATACATTAAAAAGCAAAAAAACTTCCCTTCAATCCATATTGTAACAATATTTTTATCAAAGCTGACATGCCATTATGTTAAGAAATCATACTTGGATAATACACTGAACATAGCTAACATAAGTGCGCAAAAATAATAAATAAAAACAAACACAGCATCTAGCTTAAGTTTAAAATACATATTACAAAATGCATACATTGATTAACCGAAGCAGGGTTTAATCTTCCTTATAACAAAATGATTCTGCGCCCAAGATATTATCGAAACCCAAAATATAGACCCTACAGTTACAGAAGGGAATGGTTAATCATTGCCGATGTTGACAATAGAAACAACAAAATTGATAAAAGAGCACCTTTATTCAAAGCAAATATATGAAGCAATTATTCTTACAGAATGGAAGGATTAATCCTTGCCCGATCGAGAGTGAAGTTATAGAAGAAATAATAAAAGATACCATTTCGTCAAAAACATGAAATATGAACAACGAAAAGCCAGCATATTTGAAATTACAAATTCATTCTGACACTCTCGCATTGTAAGACAGATAAGATATCAAACTTCTACTCTGAAAGATAGGGAGGACCAATCATTGGTCATTTTGATGTATCCAAATAGGTAAAATTACAATTTCATTGAAAATACAAAAAGCGAAATACCCATTTTTGGATCAAGGAAGAATTCTTACATAGTGAAGGTAAAATAATATTACCAAATTACAATTGTTAAGAGATTATATTGGCATATTACCGTCAATTCCGTGTCCTAAATACACACGCCCAGCATGAAGATACACTTATAACTTAGAGATATACGCGTCTAAAGTGTCTAATTGTATAACTTCTTTATTACAAACACTGGGTTTCTGAAGCCACGTTTTTGTTTTTGTTTACATTTGCCATTTTTAACGAACCGCTTTCGGGTTTCCGATCAATCATCGGATAACATCGTAAAGACTCGTTCCCGATCTCGTTTTTGAGGCTTTGTTCGGGAAGTTTACGGAGTACAATGTAAACATTGCGCAATACTTTATTGCGGGACGTATTAAAATTTTGGTAAATATTAAATTACTGTTTATATGATAACTTTATTGTACATAAAGGTTATACGTCAATGCATTAGCACAATTTTGTGCACACTGCATAAAGGAAAAGTGTGGATTAACAGTGTGTTTGTGTTAATTGCTAATATAATCCCTTTAAACATAACATAAAACATATAGTAACTTGCAAAACTAAAACGAATCGAATGATGCGGTATACGTTGATAGCACCGATGCAATCAAACTGTAGTTTGTGTGCTCTGCTAATTTTCTGACTTCATTAATAAAGTTATATTTAAGGTTACAATTGAATATATTTTTAAATTGTATAAACATTTGGTGTTTGGAAACACCATTATAGATTTATATACTACTATTTCATTACATTTTTAATGGGGTGTTACGTAATTTTCAACACCTTACATGTGACATAAGCCATTTAGTTTTATTTGTATATCTCAGTCTTAAATCTGAGTAGACTTACAGTCCTTAGGGAAACAACATGAAAACATGATAGTTTTAGATGAAGCTTGAATCGAACAAACAAATAGAGAGCCCATTAAATTACATAAAAACACGATAACCATTCTAACCGGATGACAACGTACACCGGAAATTGTCTACAAAATGAGTACGTAATTACAAATGGGAACGAATCAACTGATACAGGGTTAGTATTTGACCTATATTATAACATGTTTATATATTTGAATCGAGAACCGTGTCACTTAAATGAATGGTACGAAACATAAGCAATGATATATGATGTATATTAACAGAACTTATTCACTGCTCTTTTGCCATCCGATTTATTTACGCAAACAACGTAAAAGTTAATTTTCACAATGAAGGAGTAAGTATGAACATATTGAATATTTCGGTATCGATATTTTTATTTCATATGATTTAATTATACAAAATATAAATTTCTTTAAAAGAAAACCATAAAAATATACGGTACTGTAACTTGCTGAATCACCGTGTTTTGTTTGAATGAGGGTTGAAGTCATTTTCAACACATTCAGGTTTAATATGGCATATCACGTTTTACTGGTAGAGGCATGCCTCGGAAATAATCTGAGTAGAATTCTCTTACAAGTTTTTGAACCGAGCTAGGCTTGAACCTATGGCATCTGCAATGAGAGTGAGCACCCAGTATCTCTTGGCCACGGAAGACCACGCTGATTCACTGTACGGCGTCTTACAATAAATAGCCAATTTACTGTACTGTTTCTTAGTATGCCTATTGGCTTCGCAGCTTGACGATATATTTAATAATATTTATAATCCATTGATTGTTCTATTAGTTTTTACCGACGATAGTCAAACAGTGATTTGAGTAGATCATGTATTTACATTGGAACGTTTTTGGAAACTGCAAATTGTCGAGTGTTTATCCATATACAAAAAAATTACAGTCACCCTAAAGCTTATTTGTAAACTCTGCAAATATTTATTTACATTTTAAATATGTGCCATTCACTTGCAGGAGGATGCTTATTCGACTCAGATTTATTCTGAAATGTTTTTTTCATCAAAGTTTTCGATGCATATAAAAGGTAACGTGTAAAGAGGTGAAAAAAATTCCTTTAGCCACAAAATAGCAGTTTACAGTATTATAAAAAACACACGTAGACAGAGCAGTGCATTTCAATAAACCTATACCTTTATACTTTATAATATCAACCAACGTCTTCCGGAAATGTTATCATTAACAGTTTGTTTACATATGTGTAAACTCAGTTTCAGTTGTGTCTTTTTCTTCTGTGTCCGATTTTCTACTCGTATCTGTAGCGGGGTTTTCAATGTCATCAATGGTTTCTGGTAACTTTCGGTCATGCGTCTCCGGTAGCAAGATGGTAAGTGCCCCGCCTAACAAAATGATTACGCCGAACAGGATCACGGGTATAGCCTTGTTAACAAATTCATCCTTAAATATGACATAATTTATAATTATGTTTTTTAATAATTAACACGATTTAAAGTTTTACATCAATATATCTATGTCCTCTTTTGAATTAAGCATTTATTTAGAAAATCCCCACCCACACACTCTCACACAATCCCCTTACACTTGATTCCCCGTTACATACTCAAGTTCTGTTAACACTTATGTATGTTAGCCAATCACTACAGAAATAGTATTTGTGCTTGCTTAATACAGCTCTCTTAAGTATCCAACCACGTCAACATGCAGCGTGTCTTGCAAATGGGAATCAAAAGATACACAAATACCATGTTATGCGATGTAATGTAATATATATATTATAATGTGTGTAGAATGTTATATGCATGACTATTATACTAACATTCTCACATAACATGACTAGTTTCAATGATTTCAATAATACATTTCTGTAATTAAATCAAACATTCCCACACCAAAGGTTGGCAACTATCCGCTCATACCGTGAACACAATACAAATAATGAAAATTCATAGAACAAAAAAACCCTAAAAACAAACAACTCGTATGGCATAAGAAATGTTAAGTTAGCAATCGGCCGTCCCTGCATAAAAACTATAGACTTATAGCCATAAATCTACCAAATTCCATATCTGAATGCATTTCATTACAAGCCAGGCGGCGAAGTGGGGATGGTGGCGGGGTGATGAAAAATGCGACTGCTAAAATATGTTGATGTTTCTGTGTTGGAAATGGAAGATAAGGGATAACACGATACGTTCTTTGTATGTTCTAAACGCAATGAGAAACACATACCGGCAAGGACGGCTGATTAACCACGCAAACCAATAACATGACTAGTAAGAAAATTTCAATAATACATTTCTGTAATTAAATCAAACATTCCCACAGCAAAATGTGTGCAACTATCCACCACTCTATAGCCCACCCAAAGACGATGTAGTTTGATACCAAATTTTTTTAAAAAGCAATGTCGAACAACAACAACATCAATGCGCATCTACATAATTAAAGGTAACAATACGTCCTATCTATTTTTCATACAAAAAATCAAATAAACAACAAGCCATATATACAAAAAGATGTATCAAACATAATAGGCATGTACCTACAGCAATAGTACATTTATTTAGTATCAAATGATTAGTATTTTAAATGACTGTTACCATCACTGTAACTTGGGATCTACCTGTAAAAGGTATTGTGCTATATATTTAAATTGAAATTCAAAAACATTCTATTTTTTAAATCTGTCATTTATTGAAAATCACATCTTACCAGTAAAAGAATCTGAGGAGCCACCACTCCTCCCACTCTGGTCCAGAAGGTGCAGCTTCCCATTCCAATGTTTCTGAAACATTATAACGGATGGAGTCAAGATTAGGAACTGTTCTTACTTTTCGCATTAGTCTTCAGTTTAATCAACCGTTCTTATATGTTATGTAACGTCCAAACAGCTATATACGATAAACACTACAATATGACTACGGGGCAGATACATGTTATGCTATATTTAAGCACACTGTTACCTAAATGGCACAGAACACAGCTACTGTGCGAAACCAACGCTTAAACATTCTCCCTACCAAGGCAGGGGATTTCGAACCTTCATTAATCATGTCTCGTGCTGGTTCAATCAGAGTTTAGTAGCATAACATACGTATATAAGACAAGAATAGTGTGTGTGTGTGTGTGTGTGGGGGGGGGGGGGGGTAATTTTGACCTCTCGGGTGAACATTTTCTACCCCACAGGGATTGTTATAATATCCACGTATTACTATGTAAACATCATATAGTATTATTTGTAAATCTAGTAAGTATAAATTATTTTAACAAATATAGAATGTTACCTCCTTGAATTTTTCCACCATAGCGATAAAAACTGAATAAAATGTCAATGTATGTAAAACATGTAATGAGGTATATTTATTCCGCTATAAACTATCTAAACCAGATTTGGATTAAATACGAAGTGTTTTTGTAACGTTAATTATTCAGGTAAAGCTTACCAGTTTTTATGATAACTATAATTATTATAATTATGTTTGACATGAAATTATATATTTTTGATAATTCAAACACCTACATACTTTGATGCTTGTTTTACGAAAAAGACTATTAATATTTAACTGATACATTTTCTTCCAAATACACAATACTGACAGTTACTACTTATCTTAAGCCGATGTTAATATACTCTGTATTAAAAAATATCTGGTAATTTGAAAAAATGACAGAAAATGAAACTGCAAATGCAAACAAAAATTGCCACCAAAATAGAAGAATGATAAAATGCAAAAATAAATATTTTGCTAATGGATTAGTTAATTACATTGTGTCAGGAAAAGGCAGAATTATTACAGAATTAATAAAACTGGTCTTCTAGTTTATAGTGTTGATAAGAAATACCAACCTGATTATAGTGGGATAAAGCTCCGATGTGTATAGAAATATCACACTGAACAGTCCGCCCATTGAAAACTTTCCAGCAATAGCAAGACCGCTGGATAAGTATACCAAGTCACTTTTTACCGCTATCGACACACCGGCACCAATGGTGAATACCGACGTCATCACAAAGTAGGTCAGGAGCGGTTTCTTACGGCCAAACCTGGAAATAAACAGTGTCAACATATGAAAAGATTCACATTTTATTTCGGCAGCAAACAAGTATGCAAGTATTCAGAGCGTATGCATCAATTCCAATTACTACATACATAACTAATAAATGGCATAGCTCAAATGTAAATATATACGATATTGTCCCTAACCGCACTGCAGTACTTAACTGTACGGGTATCTGATACTACGCCTACTGCGATAGATAAAGTGCATTACTATCTGTACCGGTAGCTGGTGCTATCCCCAATTAGAGGTGAAGGTATAGTGCAATAACTAACTATATGTGTGTCAGATGCTACCCACTGCATTAGACAAAGTGCAATAAACAACTTATAACAATATGCCCAATGATGGATGTTGGTGATGTGCACAGGGAATACGCTATACGGGTATATCATACTATCCCAACTGAGATAACTGTACGGGTATCTGCCATGATATTTAATAAAAGAAGGGGACAAAGTACAATAACTAGCTGTACGGGTATCTGGCAATATCCCAAATGAGAGATGCAGGTGAAATGCAATATCTAACTGTATGGGTATCTGACACTATCCCCAATGGGAGATGTAGGTGAAATGCAATAACTAACTGTATGAGTATCTAACAATATTCCCAATGGGAGATGTAGGTGAAACGCAATAACTAACTGTACGGTATCTAACAATATCCCCAATGGGAGATGTAGGTGAAATGCAATAACTAACTGTACGGGTATCTGACAATATCCCCAATGGGAGATGTAGGTGAAGTGCAATAAATAACTATACGGGTATCTCACAATATCCCCAATATGAGATGTAGGTGAAGTGCAATAAATAAATATACGGGTATCTCACAATATCCCCAATGAAAGATGTAAGGAAGTGCAATAAATAAATAAACAGGTATCTGACAATATCCCCAATGAGAGATGTAGGTGAAGTTCAATAAATAAATATACGGGTATCTGACAATATCCACAGTGAGAGATGTAGGTGAAGTGCAATAAATATACGGGTATCTGACAATATCCCCAATGAGAGATGTAGGTGAAGTGCAATAAATAAATATACGGGTATCTGACAATATCCCCAATGAGAGATGTAGGTGAAGTGCAATAAATAAATATACGGGTATCTGACAATATCCCCAATGAGAGATGTAGGTGAAGTGCAATTAATAAATATACAGGTATCTGACAATATCCCCAGTGAGAGATGTAGGTGAAGTGCAATAAATAAATATACGGGTATCTGACAATATCCCCAGTGAGAGATGTAGGTTGAATGCAATATTTAACTGTACTGGTATCTGACACTATCCCCAATGGGAGATGTAGGTGAAATGTAATAATTAACTATACGGGTATTTGACAATATCCCCAATGAGAGATGTAGCTGAAGTGCAATAACCTAATAAACGGATATATGTCACTTTCGCCACTGTAATAGGTGAAGTGCAATAACTAACTCTACGGATAGCTGAAGTTACCGCAGCTGCAAGAAGTGAAAAGCGTTAACTAAACATACGATTACCGGACAGTTTCCTCTCTATGATAGTTGAAGAACAATAACTAACTGTGTGGGTATCTGAGATATAAAAATATTTCTATTTGTTATTAGCCACTGACAACAACCCATAGAGTATGGCACATTTATTAGCAACTGCACATGTTCACGTTTATTTACCTTTTAGTGATGAAAATGACAAGGGTATCAGCAACAAATTCCGCTGCTCCAGCGATGAAAAAAATAAGATATTTGTTTCCAGGAAGTTCCGTTAGTTTCCAGGTGAGTCCATAGTAGCCGACAGATATCGCAAACCTATGATTGATTTATTAATGTTTTTTTTTTCAGATTAAACACACGTATGCAGGTTACAAACTCAATTAAAAATAAAATGTAGATAGTTTATTAAAAGGTAATGCAACCATATAAAATAAAAAAAAATAAGTATTGCAAATAATGATATATAAAGTATCACAGACTGCAGTTTTAATATTATTGCTTTGGCAAAACCCAATGTAAAAATGTGAAAACCCTATCACAATAAAATATTCTATAAAAAATTTGGTAACTTAAACGAAATGAAAGGCAAATCCCAAAGAAATATTCAATTAATGCAAAATTGGACAGACATTAGAGTTTGTAATAATCTTTGATTGCCCATAAATCCCGAAGTCTTATTTTCATTGAGGTCCCAGGTAATATACTTACTAAGAATATACATTACAAACATTCAAATAAATTCAATCAAATCAATATCATTATAAATTATCAACATTATATGTCAAATAACTGTTACTCCGACTACTGTCATTATAAGTATAAAGCTAAATGAAAGCAATCACATCATGAGAAAGTAATTCACGATTATCTTAATATATTACATACATTCAATTGTTTCAATAATATGCCATTTTTATAATAATGTTTCTCATCACAATATCAAGAAAAATCGAACCCCGTAATATTCTGTTATAATCTAATTACTTACCAAAGATAGAACAATATAACGCTACGTTTTCTAAGCACAGGTGTACGTAGCGTGTCAAGAAACGAGTACCGGTGACCTTCTATGTCTTCATGCTCTAGCTGTTTATTGACACAGACCAAGTCGTCCTTAGGAAAATCTAAATTGTTCCAGTTGGTTACCATGGCAACATGTGTCTCCGCCGCCTCCGTTCTTTTAGTCATTAGCAACCATCTAACAGACTCTGGTACCAAACTAAAAAAAACAAAATACATATACAGAGTCTAGAAATTGCAGAAGACGAATGCAGTCAGGTAACAATATGAAATGAAAACTAGTTTATGCGTAAAAACAACAATAGCTGCAGTAGTTCGCATATTACCTAACATGAAACATAAACAAAACCATCAATTGATACCAAATTTATTTATGCTATTTAAAGTATAAATAACAGCTACCGTAATGTCAAGAAACATAACGTTTAATTTGGCAAATTGATCGTTTAGAACAAATGATATTCGTCAATAATTTATTCATTTAAACAATGCCAAAACGTACAATCAGAGATCTGATCAAAGAATTGACATTAATGTGCCCAGAAGAACAATTGAGAGTAAACAATTCGAAACGACTTGTAGTAATACAGTGTAACACGGAATTATTCACTCAATCAGAAGAAAATATACCACATGTAAAACTTTCAAGAAAATCGCAAAGAAACATGTAATGTGTAAAACATAACACGAGAATAGGTAAGAAGATTGTTAGCTGACAATGCTTTTAAGCTTGCAAGAACATCGCAAAGAAACATGTAATGTGTAAAATATAACACGAGAATCGGTAAGGAATTTGTTAGCTGACAATGTTACTAAACTGCATGAACATCGCAAGGAACATGTAATGTGTAAAACATAACACGAGAATAGGTAAGGAGATTGTTAGCTGACAATGCTTTTAAGCTTGCAAGAACATCGCAAAGAAACATGTAATGTGTAAAATATAACACGAGAATCGGTAAGGAATTTGTTAGCTGACAATGTTACTAAACTGCATGAACATCGCAAGGAACATGTAATGTGTAAAACATAACACGAGAATCGGTAAGGAATTTGTTAGCTGACAATGTTACTAAACTGCATGAACATCGCAAGGAACATGTAATGTGTAAAACATAACACGAGAATAGGTAAGGAGATTGTTAGCTGACAATGCTTTTAAGCTTGCAAGAACATCGCAAAGAAACATGTAATGTGTAAAACATAACACGAGAATAGGTAAGGAGACTGTTAGCTGACAATGCTTTTAAGCTTGCAAGAACATCGCAAAGAAACATGTAATGTGTAAAACATAACACGAGAATCGGTAAGGAGACTGTTAGCTGACAATGCTTTTAAGCTTGCAAGAACATCGCAAAGAAACATGTAATGTGTAAAACATAACACGAGAATAGGTAAGGAGACTGTTAGCTGACAATGCTTTTAAGCTTGCAAGAACATCGCAAAGAAACATGTAATGTGTAAAACATAACACGAGAATAGGTAAGGAGACTGTTAGCTGACAATGCTTTTAAGCTTGCAAGAACATCGCAAAGAAACATGTAATGTGTAAAACATAACACGAGAATCGGTAAGGAGATTGTTAGCTGACAATGCTTTTAAGCTTGCAAGAACATCGCAAAGAAACATGTAATGTGTAAAATATAACACGAGAATAGGTAAGGAGACTGTTAGCTGACAATGCTTTTAAGCTTGCAAGAACATCGCAAAGAAACATGTAATGTGTAAAATATAACACGAGAATCGGTAAGGAGACTGTTAGCTGACAATGCTTTTAAGCTTGCAAGAACATCGCAAAGAAACATGTAATGTGTAAAACATAACACGAGAATAGGTAAGGAGACTGTTAGCTGACAATGCTTTTAAGCTTGCAAGAACATCGCAAAGAAACATGTAATGTGTAAAACATAACACGAGAATCGGTAGGGAGACTGTTAGCTGACAATGCTTTTAAGCTTGCAAGAACATCGCAAAGAAACATGTAATGTGTAAAATATAACACGAGAATCGGTAAGGAGACTGTTAGCTGACAATGCTTTTAAGCTTGCAAGAACATCGCAAAGAAACATGTAATGTGTAAAACATAACACGAGAATAGGTAAGGAGACTGTTAGCTGACAATGCTTTTAAGCTTGCAAGAACATCGCAAAGAAACATGTAATGTGTAAAACATAACACGAGAATCGGTAGGGAGACTGTTAGCTGACAATGCTTTTAAGCTTGCAAGAACATCGCAAAGAAACATGTAATGTGTAAAACATAACACGAGAATCGGTAGGGAGACTGTTAGCTGACAATGCTTTTAAGCTTGCAAGAACATCGCAAAGAAACATGTAATGTGTAAAACATAACACGAGAATCGGTAAGGAGATTGTTAGCTGATAATGTTACTAAACTGCATGAACATCGCAAGGAACATGTAATGTGTAAAACATAACACGAGAATCGGTAAGGCGATTGTTAGCTGACAATATTACTACGCTTGCAAGAACATCATAAGAAGAAAACATATATTGTATAAAACATAACAAGAGCATTTGGTAGGGTAACGGTCAGCCGTAAATGTATACGATTAAGAAAAAATATAATATATTGTTATTGAAAAAATAACAGGAGCACTTGGAAGGAATATTACCATCTCAATATGTATAGACCCACACAAGTACGACATACGCATATACTATCAACACAATAATAACATTCAATATGGAGATTGTCAGCTGCAAATGTATCTCAGCTAACACTAACATCACAATGCGTAAAAATAACATGAGCACTCAGTATGAAAATTGTCAGTTGCAAATGTAAATACACTTACACGAACATTACAATGCGTGAAACATAACAGGAGCACACAGTATGAAGAGTGTCAGCTGCAAATGTATCTCAGCTAACACTAACATCACAATGCGTGAAACATAACAGGAGCACACAGTATGAAGAGTGTCAGCTGCAAATGTATTTCAGCTAACACTAGCATAACAATGCGTGAAACATAACAGGAGCACACAGTATGAAGAGTGTCAGCTGCAAATGTATCTCAGCTAACACTGACATCACAATGCGTAAAAATAACATGAGCACTCAGTATGAAAATTGTCAGTTGCAAATGTAAATACACTTACACGAACATCACAATGCGTGAAACATAACAAGAGCACACAGAATGAAGATTGTCAGCTGCAAATGTATCTAAGCTAACACGAACATCACAATGCGTAAAAATAACATGAGCACTCAGCATGAAAATTGTCAGTTGCAAATGTAAATACACTTACACGAACATCACAATGCGTGAAACATAACAAGAGCACACAGTATGGAGATTGTCAGCTGCAAATGTATCTCAGCTAACACGAACATCACAATGCGTAAAAATAACATGAGCACTCAGTATGAAAATTGTCAGTTGCAAATGTAAATACACTTACACGAACATCACAATGCGTGAAACAAAACAAGAGCACACAGTATGGAGATTGTCAGCTGCAAATGTATCTCAGCTAACACTAACATCACAATGAGTAAAAATAACATGAGCACTCAGCATGAAAATTGTCAGTTGCAAATGTAAATACACTTACACGAACATCACAATGCGTGAAACATAACAAGAGCACACAATATGGAGATTGTCAGCTGCAAATGTATCTCAGCTAACACGAACATCACAATGCGTAAAAATAACATGAGCACTCAGTATGAAAATTGTCAGTTGCAAATGTAAATACACTTACACGAACATCACAATGCGTGAAACAAAACAAGAGCACACAGTATGAAGAGTGTCAGCTGCAAATGTAACTACGCTTACACGAACATCACAATGCGTGAAACATAACAGGAGCACACAGTATGGAGATTGTCAGCTGCAAATGTATCTCAGCTAACACGAACATCACAATGCGTAAAAATAACATGAGCACTCAGTATGAAAATTGTCAGTTGCAAATGTAAATACACTTACACGAACATCACAATGCGTGAAACAAAACAAGAGCACACAGTATGGAGATTGTCAGCTGCAAATGTATCTCAGCTAACACTAACATCACAATGAGTAAAAATAACATGAGCACTCAGCATGAAAATTGTCAGTTGCAAATGTAAATACACTTACACGAACATCACAATGCGTGAAACATAACAGGAGCACACAGTATGGAGATTGTCAGCTGCAAATGTATCTCAGCTAACACTAACATCACAATGAGTAAAAATAACATGAGCACTCAGCATGAAAATTGTCAGTTGCAAATGTAAATACACTTACACGAACATCACAATGCGTGAAACATAACAGGAGCACACAGTATGGAGATTGTCAGCTGCAAATGTAACTACGCTTATACGAACATCACAAATAAACATTCAATACGCAAAACTTGACAAGAGTGCCCGATCGGGAGAGTGCAAGCTGCGTATCTTTCTACCCATGTACGGACATCGAATAGAAACAGACACTGATTGTATGTCAAAAACAAAAGCACTTGATAGAGAGATTGTCAGTTTTAAAGGTTTCTACGCTTGTACAGACATCGAACAGAAATACACTACGATTGTATGTCAAAAACAAGAGCACCTAATAGAGAGATTGTTAGTTTTAAATGTTTCTACGCTTGTGCGAAAATCAACAGAATACTTACAATATGTAAACTACAGTAAAAACACTTACTATATGTAAACCACAGTAAGAACACTGACCATATGTAAATCACAGTAAGAACACTTACCATATGCAAACCACAGTAAGGACACTTACCATATGTAAACCACAGTAAGGACACTTACTATATGTAAACCACAGTAAGAACACTAACCATATTTAAATCGCAGTAAGGACACTTACTATATGTAAATCACAGTAAGAACACTTACCATATATAAACCACAGTAAGGACACTTACTATATGTAAACCACAGTAAGAACACTAACCATATTTAAATCGCAGTAAGGACACTTACTTTATGTAAATCACAGTAAGAACACTTACCATATGTAAACCACAGTAAGAACACTTACCATATGTAAACCACAGTTAGGACACTTACTATATGTAAACCACAGTAAGAACACTAACCATATTTAAATCGCAGTAAGGACACTTACTATATGTAAATCACAGTAAGAACACTTACCATATGTAAATCACAGTAAGAACACTTACCATATGTAAACCACAGTAAGAACACTAACTATATGTAAACCACAGTAAGAACACTTACCATATGTAAACCACGGTAAAAAAACACTTACACTATGTAAACCACAGTAAAAAACACTTACCATATGCAAATCAGAATAAGGACACTTACTTTATGTAAATCACATAAAGAACACTTACTATATGTAAACCACAGTAAGAACACTTACCATATGTAAACCACAGTAAGAACACTTACTATATTCAAACCACAGTTAGATCACTTACCATATGTAAACCACAGTAAGAACACTCGGGAGCGAGATTGCCAGCTGTAGATATCTCCAGTCTTGAACAAGATACGCAATAAGAGCAACCGTCATGACGCTAAACGCCCAGGAACATTCCAAAATGGCGCCAGCGTAGCTACGATGTCTGGGTAAAAATATTTCCATGGCTAATGTATAAGTCGATAGTTGTAAGCCCTGGAGAAAATTAATATATAGTGTTGTTGTTTTACAAACACACATATATAAACATCCATAATAAAATATTATCGCAAAGATAACAAATTAAACATATCAAAATCTTAATGATTCGAAGTCATTATTCAAACTGGTTTATTTCTATTGAAAAATCGAGTAAATGTTCGCTTGCTTATTGGTACAAGAGAAGACATATGAATGTTCAAAAGGCAGTTTATGTTTGTTCTATTTATATACTATGACAGTCAATTTCAAGATAAAAGGTTAGGTGGATGTATTCCAAATTTGCTGATGAAAAACAAAACAAACTGGCATAATCTGGGTATATAATTTGTAAATTTGCAACACACAAACATGTTACCAAATCTATTTTTAAAGTATTCAGAAAGTATGAAGATTTATTTATCATTGCTAACATATTAGGTAAAAAAATAATTTTGTTATTTATTTCTTCAATTTTTAGCTTTTAGTTATTCACCTGTATCAAGATTCCTTGTATAAATCTGAGTGTGACAAACAACCAATACCACGGAGCAAATGACGTCCCTACTCCGACCGCTATGGACAAGTACAGCGTAACCAGCATTACCGGCTTACGACCAAACTTGTCACCAAGATGACCAAACACTACTCCACCCACCATCACACCAAAGAAATAGATGGTGGTTGCCAAGGGCGCCATATACGCCTGGCCACAAACCAAATCCCACTGTAAAAGATGCGATATGGTTAATGCAACTTTATATTAATCTCTATATCAGATGATTGTACTCCTTATTTTATGTTTCAATGTCTAACTAATTACCTCCCCTTAGTGACGGTAGATTATTGCGCCCAAGAAATGAGGGCTGTGTAAATCGGTTGGGCATTATTCTTGTTGAAATGCTTAAAATGTTCATATTTATTTATTTACTAGTATGTGAGAACATTGAAACATTCTGTCAAGTTTGGATGACATTGGACACTGTTGGATGAAGCTATAACAGTTTAAAGACGCGTATTGATACACTGTAACAAATGGGCAGAATTATAAAAAATGAAGGGGTGTCGAAATTGTGAAAAGGCAATCTAAGAGAGGACTGTCTCTGAAAACAATGCACTTTTAGAATCAATGTGGTCAGTGTTACAGAATTACGAAAATATGTAGAACAGTGCAAAATTAATTTGTGTGTGAGACGTTTAATAATAACGCTGGTGTCTCAGTGAGCTGAAATCGTCACGACCTGAAAAAGTTATCATTTATGTGTATCGCGTCTTGTAGTAAAGATCGGCAGGTGTGCAGTGGTGATGATTTTATTCCCGACCATGCTTATCAGAGCATGAAATTGTGTCTGTATAGTGTTATTAGTTGTTCTATATGGGAATACTTTTAATGCGATTTGTCTTAGCGATGTTAAAGAAATAAGTATATGTTAATACGTGTAAATGTTAAAATCATAACTGTGTTCAATTCGGTTAAACGTTTGCTAACGTTTGCTAACAAATTTGCATGGACACTGGATCAGTCTCAGTTGAGCACGCCGTACGCGATAAGTATAGGGAACCAGGCATTAAACGTATTTGCATTGACACTGGTTCAGTCTCAGTTGAGCACGCCGTACGCGATAAGTATAGGGAACCAGGCATTAAACGTATTTGCATTGACACTGGATCAGTCTCAGTTGAGCACGCCGTACGCGATAAGTATAGGGAACCAGGCATTAAACGTATTTGCATTGACACTGGATCAGTCTCAGTTGAGCACGCCGTACGCGATAAGTATAGGGAACCAGGCATTAAACGTATTTGCATGGACACTGGATCAGTCTCAGTTGAGCACGCCATACGCGATAAGTATAGGGAACCAGACATTGAACATATTTGCTGTTAAACGGTGCTGAACGATGCGCTGTATTAATACTGAAGTTGAACATATATGATAGTTATACAAGTAGCTGAACTCTCAAACGGACACAGTTCAAAAGGAAAGTTTGAGAAATGTTTGAAACAAAATAATATTGTTGCAGATATTTTTCTGACAATAAAGTGAATATAAATGTACTTATTGTTTCACACTCAAATAATTATTATTTTCATAATTCGTAAAGTGGGTCTTATGAAATCTAGAGCAGATTACTTATACATGTAGTGGGCCTCTAACAATAGCTAGAATATATTACACACATAGGGCCTCAAACAACAGCTATACCATATAAAACATAAAAGGGTTTAACCAACAGTTAGTGGAAATTGCTCATAACAGGGCTCTCTGAACAGCTTGATCAAATTAAATATATTTCGGCTCATGTAGGGGCTCTAACAACAGCTAGAGACTATTAAAAACAGATGTATTTCACAACAGCTGGATATTATACATATAGGAGCTGTAACAACAGCAAGAGGAGTTTACTTATATAAAGGTTCAAGCAACCGCTTTAAGCTATTAAAGATTAGGGGCTCTAACAACAGCTATCAATTTTTATTAATGTAGATTTTTAGCAAAAGATTGAGAATATTCTATACTTAGATGGGCTGTCATAACGGGTTACGTTTATATACGCTCCAAGAACAGCTAGATAATATCACCATACAGGGACTGTACTAGCTACAGCATATAACATATTTGTCCGGTCACTTCTCGAAAAAAAGAAGAAATCAAGAAAGTATCATAAGCTTTACTATAATATGAAATATATCAAAGCTCAAGGCTTGTTGATGCGGAGGTTAATATTATTTAAATTAACAAAACAGAACGTATAGGCCCATGAGGCAAGGTCAAATTTAAACTCAGTCCCATGCGTTGAACAAACTCAAGAGATAACATTAGAATGATTCACATTAAATTTGAAAAATATTTGTCAAGAAAAAATTCAGTTGAAACAAACATTTACGTCGCACAACCGACAACGGACATAAAACAATCATAAAATCTTAGCTGCGAGTATTTGACTCAGGCAAGTAAAACGATTTTTGTAATTTTATGCAACAAATATTCAAGTTTTAGACACTAAGTTCTCGTCTAACAAATACAATAGCTTTAAAAAAATTAACTCGACCTCTCTTACACACTCACACCGGTAGTGTGCTGTCACATAAGGTTGGTGTGAGAGTGATATTATATATAACATAAAGTGAGCACAGCGGCCATAAGCTTCTTGAAATTTTAACAATTTTGTATTTTTTCAAGATCATTAAACATTTAATATTTTCAATAGCTTATAGCTTAATATGATAATTAGTGATTTAAAACTTAGCACATATTTCAGAAATATTTCAAAGCTTTTTAAAAAAATGCATCTTACCTCTGTTACAATACTTGTGAATTCTTCTGATTTCTCGTAGACAAAAATACTGTTATCACCGTCAGGACATGTAACCGACACGTTTTTGTTGCCGGAAGAGGAGATATACGTCACACGGCAAGTTTCAAATTCACCTTTCACGTCTCGATATACATCACTGATGTCTGCAAAATCTGCCACGCTTTTATCAGTAGAATTGTAAAAAGCGGTTGAGTGACACTGATACTTTGGTCTTGATCCCAGGAACGCCATGATAACATGGTTGAACACTATAGGGAAGAAGTTCAGGAATAAAAGAAAGAAAATGATAATCTGATACCGTCCCGGATTGCCAAGTTGTGACAACAGAATGTCCAGTTGCACAGTCATGGTCGTGGTGCTGGTGTTGTTTTGGTTGTGGTTATAGGTTTCTGAAGAAATAAGAGGTCAAATTGGGCACATAAGCTAAATAAAGGATATGTATAATGATATATTAGGAAGCAGTTGCGAAAGGAAATAATTTAAAATTTAAAATAACTTTAGTAAGGTTAAGAAACATCCATTCAAGAACCGGGTTTGGTTCGAAACATCTCTGACATACTCCTCCAGGACACACATCACTATTATCTCTCTTGAATATCCCGGACAACATGAAGAAGGTAGAAGTAATACTTGATTCTTCTTTTTCTCCATTTTAGTGCTTTATATTGCAGTGATTTTCCTTACCATGTTTTAAATGGTCAGTATTTGAAATCATAACTGGAATATTTTATGCTGATACCAATTTTCTCGGCGATTTTGTTTCATTTTAGAAATGCTGGTTCGAACCGCAGTTGACATATTATTACTCTGGAAATTGGTAGGTATCACAGGTCTTGAAACTGTGAAGAATTTGAGCCCAGACACATTCTTCGGACTTTGTTGTTTTTCACTGTGTATTGGACATACATGTTACAATATAGCCTTATCGGAAATGTAAGTTAATTTTAATATCTTCTGTTCGAAAACCGACCAGCCAAATGTATTCGTATTTGATATAGATAATGCCTGTGAGTAGGGATTTCCAATTTGCTTAAATAAAGGGACTATGATCCATTATATGTTATGAATGGACTTTGAATTTTACAAAAAAATACTTTAAGAAAACATGTTAGGTATGTATTCATTTGATATTGTTAATGTCTCGAACATTGTTGAGTCTTAACATTTGGAATTTTAAAGGCAAATAACTGTTATCCATAAAGGTAAAGAAAGTGCAAAACAATGGATAAAATTATGAATTTCCGAAAAAAAAAAATCTTATTCTCTTAAACAAAGCAGCCAAATATGGCAAAATTGGTCTCTCTACTAGTCGTAGTTTCAATTGTGTTTTAATAATTAAGCCAAGATGCATTCGGACCCACTATGGGAAATGTGATTATTTTACACAGATATTTCTGTATTTCTCATCCACGTGTTTCAATCATTTTGAGATCTGGAATATTGTTCAATCAAATATTGTCATCTCAGAAACTACATAACTAGCTGCACCCAGACTTTAAATAAATGATCCTTTAATTGGGCAATCTGTCCCAGAACCGGATATCTTCCGGATCAGGTATATTAACCACCAATGAAAAAGCAGGGAATTCTATGCCTGTCCCACAATTCATTGAACGCTTACTAAACTGTGACGTCTTTCACACTTTTAGTTCAAGCAACTGGCCAATCCACGTGCTCTAATGGGGCTCTCCCAACATTGCTATTTTACAGACCCAATCGGGACAGCTGGGACCATACTACAGACTATAAATTAGATGTAAACAGTTTATATAAGTTTACATCGGCTAGGAAAGCGGCCACAACAGATGAGTTAGTATGTACCTAAAACCACTACATTGCAACAACACTTCTAAAAGATGTTTTTACTTCTCTCTGTAAAATATCTACACTGGCCAAACTCTGTGAATTCTTTTCAAATGTGTTCCATGATGTAAATTATCGAGTACATATAAAATATAGTATAGTATATTTAAAACAGGACCGTTTTTAGACATCAGTTTATGACCATGTTTGCCGCTAATATTTTTTTCCCCTCCAAAATCTGATCTACAAAATGCACCCCATTCATAATAAAAATCTTCCATAAATTAAAATTGTATTAAAATAACGACGAGAGCTTCGTGTCAGGTGTATTCATTTGCATAAAATATGAAAGTGCGTAAGTACCATAAATGCATATTTATAATAATACCCATAAATTATGTTATCTTCATCTTGTCTGCAAAACTGCAAGTAATTAGCTGCTTTGTATTCGTATTTTTTGTTATTATTGAAGTTGCTGACTTGCAAATGTACAGTGTTTAATATATTCAATTGTTAACACTTGAGAAGATAGGGGTTTGAAATTGCCATTAAACAGTTTAAGTGTTTACCTATCCCATGTGGGTAGCTTTTCCCATTGGCATGGGTACAGTTAGAAGAATTTCAGAAATACTAAGGGGAACAGGAAATTCTGTTTTTTTCTATTAGTTAAGAGATTGTTTAAAATCAATAAGTTTCAGCAGAGGGCACAAAAAGGGATAAAGTTGGGAAGACCTAAACCCATTTTTCAAAAAAACGATCCAGCTATATGTGTTCAAGTCTTGACCATAGAGTCAAAATTGACCCCATTATGAGTGTGTGTCGGTTTAACATGGAGACATTTTATTTAAAAATTTTCTCAAAATCCAACGAACCAAATTTGCTTATATTATGTATTTCACGTCTATTTCATTACTTATTTTAATCATATTGAGATCTGGAGTATTATTTAGTCATAACATATACATAACTGAATGTCCATTTGAACAGATCTGAAAAATTCATAAATTCCGTTCTTATGATTGTAATTATATCCCTTTATTATATATCTCCTACACACACACACACACACACACACACACACACACACATATATATATGGAGATAATTATTTGTGAATAACCAAGAAACCAAGACATAAATGTACTGACCAGACTACGGCAAGTGCGCCTAAATACAATGCAAACCATAGATACAATATCAAGGCCTCCACCAAACCAACAAATTTAGTGTCGACCATGTCTTATATACTATGGAATTACATGCAACACATCTGGACAGGGTGGACAAATTTACATACTAAAGTGATAGCTTTATATGAGTTGGATCCAGTTAAGGATTCATGACTACTCACATGCTATGTAAAGGACAGATTTATAAACCCGTTGGATCATATAGATACAGTAAATTCATATATATTTAATTTCATAAAGGGAGATAATTAAATTCACAACAACGAAATTTACGGTTTTTGGGATCTTTTCAGATGCTCATTCACAATGCATGATATATGTATGGAGATAATTATTTGTCAATAACCAAGACATAAATGTACAGACCAGACTACGGCGAGTGCGCCTAGCTACAATGCAAACCATAGATACAATATAAAGGCCTCTGCCAAACCAATAAATTTGGTGTCGACCATGACTTATATACACTGGAATTATATGCAACACATCTGGACAGGGTGGACAAATTTACATACTAAAGTGATAGCTTTATATGAGTTGGATCCAGTTAAGGATTCATGACTACTCATATGCTATATAAAGGACAGATTTATAAACCCGTTGGATCATATAGATACAGTGAATTCATATATATTTAATTTCATAAAGGGAGATAATTAAATTCACAACAACGGAATTTACGATTTTGGGATCTTTTCAGATGCTCATTCACAATGCATGATATATATATGGAGATAATTATTTGTGAATAACCAAGACATATATATATATATATATATATATATATATATATATATATATATATATTGGTCGAATGTCATATAACATAAGCAAAAGTTACCTCTTATATTTCAAAATCGTTGATAGCTAATTATTTGAAACAAGCTTAACATTATTTCCCAAATAATTCAACCATACGTCATCATATATGTAAATTAAATATTTCGCTTACCATTTACTTCTCTTACATGCTTTCGTCTCGATCAGGCAAGCGTATACTCCTGTTGTATGGTATCATAAACATAATAGAAAGTGAAGTCTTTAATATCAATCTGACTAAAGTACACGATCTTCCATAAATGTAAGATCCTATGCGTAGCGTAAATAGGAGATGATTTTAATGAGATTGTCAGATCCTATGCGTAGCGTAAATAGGAGATGATTTTAATGAGATTGTCTTTAATATTTGCATGCTTTTCCTTTAACATATAATGATTATATTTTATCACAATACATATTATAAACTTAGTAAATAAATTTAAATTAAATATCAAGCAATCACGTTCTAAAACAAACGGTATGATGAAATCGTATTCCAACTTAAAACACTTTATAGATAAAATCTTACCAACAGAAAGCATACCGGAGACTATTTAATGTGCGGAAAAGGAATGTCCTACTGCACTAGTTTGTGATGGTAAAACCAGTTTTGTAAATCAAGATGAAAGCGTGAAATGGAATGTATAACATGCAGTAAAATAAAAATTAAAATCTGAATTTAAGATAAAAATGATGTAAATGTATCAGATAATTATTCACATTTCAAGTATTTAGGCAAAAAACGATCATTAAAATGAATAAGTAACATAGCCGTTTTCAATTTTATTAATTCTAATATATTCATGTTGCTTCAAAAACATATCAGAAAAATATATGACATAAACAATATATTCATATACCAGGATAATTCAAACTTGTTATTAGCTTATTAAATTATCTTCAGACAATTGACTGAATTAAAAAAAAAAAAAAAAAAAAAAAAAATATCGGACGATTCAGCGATGTCAATTGTGTAAACATTTAAGTCAAAATTTATACTTTTATAAGCAGTTAAAATGAGAACATTCCATATACTTTCCAATGAATGTATACACGCTGGTGTGAGTAATATTTTATAGTAGACACAAACATATAAAGAGATGGAATATCATCATATTACTCAGGATCGTTGTTTATATATACCTAATACAAAACAACGTCATGGTCAGACATTAATTAGGCGGTAAAACCAGTAATTATGCCCTTTCAAATCAATAGAATAACGCAAATAATGAAGAAGTTATGTCCGTTTACTTCCAGAAATTTTCGGGCATCATCGACTAAATCCGTGTAAGCGGTTAAGTTTTAACTTAGATTTATACCGCCAAAATAGCTATATACCTTCATGCCATAGTTTCAGCGGATTGTCGCTCGGTCGATCCCGTAACAAGGATTTCGTTTTGTTCATTTTCCTAGCAAAACTATGTTAACTTATAGTGCTCCATACACGGCATCTTATTTAAAAAATTGGTTCTAGCAAAATGAAAAAAACAAAAACAAAACATATACGCTATATATATATATTTATATCTTTGCTCTTATCTAGCGACCGATCTTATACTGAAGGATGACGCAATTGGCCGTGTATGAAGGATTGAATTGGAAAAATTGCAATAATTGCCGTCAGCGAAGCAGCTAATTTGCTTATTAGAATTACTGATAAAAAATTAGATTTAAAACACAATTTATTCACGTTTAAAATAGGTGTCGACTGTTATATATGTATCGAAGACCATGAGAATTTACGACCATGTTTGTCATTATTAAACAAGTTTACTATAGGCAATTATACAACAGCAGTAGATTGATTTGACAAACATTAAAATGTACGAAAATGATTATCAAAACAAAAAGTGCCAGCACGAATTGGGTAAAAACCTTGTAAAAACGTGTACTTCTCCATTAATAGAACATATGGCGATTGTAGGGTCAACATTAAGACAGCCACTGAAAGAAAACCATTTCAGGACACAATCATGGCAAACGCATTGATCCTCTTATTAGATTTTATTATTTTGATCATTTTTTTTATAATGTGAAATGATAATTTAAATACTAATAGATAGGAGTCCAGGACAATTATTCGAATGCGATAAATGAATTTGTAAACCTTAAAAATATGGAAATGGCCATTTGTCTCATCTCAGTATGGAAGATTGATTGACTACAGGTAACTGGTCATTTCCATGCATTGCACTTCGTATCATTATGCTATTACTAGATTTAATTTGAGGCATAAAATGTTTTAATGGCCAGGTATGGTTAACTTAATTTCTCTGATCGGGTTTAATATATACTTTTATTGTTTTTTTATCAGATTCATTATTAAACAACAATTGAGATTAAAAAAGAAACAATACTACTATAATTGCACATGTTGCCACATTACATATCAGGGTATATATAGTAAAGCGTCAATGACGAAGTCAACGCGTATTACATAGCTTCAAATAGCAGAAACTTGGACATGAAACAGTCAGGTTAACTTATCACGTCACTGTATTAGCGTAAAATTTTACCCAGGTAAACAATATTGATTGTTAAGGCAAATAAACCGAAAACGTTATTATGCTTTCTATTTTTAGATGGAACCTTCCGTATTAGGGGTGTTTGTAGTTTGATTGCAGGTTTAAATGATAAAATAAACTAGACATCAATATTATTAAAACATAATAATATTAAAAGACGCCTGGACATTGGGTTATGAATACAGGATTTTCGAAAGTCTACTTTCACTTTGTCAACAGTAAACACAATGAGCAGAAAAAATGAACCCTACTTTTTTCATCATATGTTGGTAGTACAGAGGTTGACAAACAGTAAAATGTAAGTTTCACATGTTTCATTTGGGACTCTCTATGAATGAGAAGCCTATAAACTGTTATTATTTATTTTAGAATAAAGAATAAAAATCAATGGTGGACTTACACCTATAAAAACAATGTGAGTTAACCGGTGCGGCGTGTTTTCAACACGATGCAAGAATCAGACATATCGCCGAACATGCATAAAAATAGGTAATTTTCTAGACATTTTTTTTAAATATGCAAATCGAAATGCAAACTGATTGAGATTATTATCACGCAGTTATTAAGTGACGTTGCCACGACGGACGTCCAGGTAACGTACATTTATATTGCTTTCGTTTCGCTATTGGCATAACGTTTGAATGCTTTTTTATGTATTTTTTTTTTAAAAATTAGAGATACTGAAGAGCATTTGTTAGTCTTAATTAAAAATATTCGCAGTTATTATATCCGAGTATGCACTCATTTTTATAGAACGTTGGTCAAACAGTAAAACAGAAATATTTATTTATTTTTCATTAATTAATTACTTACTTGCTTAATTAATTAATTAATTAATTAATTAATTAATTCATTCATTCATTTTTTAATCATTCATTCATTCATTCATTTATTTATTTGTTTATATAGTTATTTATTTATTTATTTATTTATTTATTTATTTATTTATTTATTTATTTATTTATTTATTTATTTATTTATTTATTTATTTATTTATTTATCTACTTACTTACTTAATACTTACTTACTTACTTACTTACTTACTTACTTACTTACTTACTTACTTACTTACAATCTTACTTACTTACTTACTTACTAACTGATTGATTGATCGATCGATTGCGTCATTCATTCATGTGTTAATTAATTAATTAATTAATTAATTCATTCATTCATTCATTCATTCATTCATTCATTCATTCATTCATTCATTCATTCATTCATTCATTCATTCATTCATTCATACATTCATTAATTCATACGTTCATTTTTTATTTCCCCAGTCATTCTAAATTGTAGAGGTCCATTTATTTGCCAATTAACAACACGAAGGTTTTGAGTAATACATAAGTAACAATAAAAAATTATGTATTACTTAAACATTCTCTCATACTCTTTCACTCATTTCTCAGCTGTCAATTGTAGTCTTAAATCATTTCATGTAATGGACCTCGTAACAGAAGTGAAAAAAAACGCTCTGTGCGCACGGTTACTTACAATACGATAATGATAATGATAATGATAATGATAACGAAAATGATAATGATAATGGTGACGAAAATAATAATGATAATGATAATGATAATGATGTTTTACTAGATCCTGGTTGTATGGAAAGGCCGCAACCAGTGTTTTTTTAATTAAATCTTGAAGTAAATTTTAGTGGAGCGCGTGGTCCAGTGGTAGAGCACAGAACCCATAATCGGAGTGTCGTGGGCTCGATCCTCCGTCACGGCTATATGTGGTGTCCTTGAGCAAGACACTTTTTCTGCATATGCTTAGTACTGGTTCTACCCAGGAAAACTTCGAACGTGATTTGTCTAAATTGTAAGAACTTGTTTCACAATCGAAGTAAAATGAATAAAACTTTGTAAATATTTTACTTATTCCAATTTCTTTAAAATAAATGTTATGGTATAAATGCTATCAATTATATATCTGTTTGCCCTAAAGGAATGTTTAAGTCTGTTGTGAAGTGCAGTAATAGGTAATGGAGAAGTTAATTTTTGGCCGACACTATATGGCATTGAATTTCTAATACGATATGCATATCAGCCTTTATATAACCCTGTTGCTCTCCTATATTAAATCCAGATAATTATTCTGTAAAAGGAAAAGTTATACAGTCCCTTATAAACCATGGTTGCATTTTTTAAAAAAAATACTCTTGTTGAAGGACATATCCAGAGTAAATTAATAATACTTTCCTCTTGATTACATCAATAAAAATGGAACCATTGTAAGGATGTACTCTATGTATATTTGAAGAGTGTTAAGAATATATTTTTCCATGTTTCTTCTGATTTGCTCCCAATTTGAAGTTGGTTCTTCATCATTATTATTTAAAACATTACTTTCGTTTCTTAAAGAGGAACGTCAGTTTAAATAAGAATAAGAAAACCATATTCGTAGTTATTCTATCCGAGTATGCACTCGCTTTTATCGCAACGTTATTTATTTATTTAATTATTTTTTTTAATGATTGATTCATACAAACCTACCTTCTTTCATTCCTTCCTTTCGTCTTTCCTTTTTTCTTTCCTTCCTTCCTTACCTCCTTCAGCCCTCCCTTATTCCTTCCATCCATCCATCCATCCATCCATCCATCCATCCATCCATCCATCCATCCATCCATCCATCCATCCATCCACCCACCCACCCACCCACCCACCCACCCATCCATCCATCCATCCATCCATCCATCCATCCATCCATCCATCCATCCATCCATCCATCCATCCTTCCTTCCTTCCTTCCTTCCTTCCTTCCTTCCTTCCTTCCTTCCTTCCTTCCTTCCTTCCTTCCTTCCTTCCTACGTCACTTCCTCCTTGCCTCTATCATTCATTCATTCATTCATTCATTCATTCATTCATTCATTCATTCATTCATTCATTAATTTATTCTTTATGATACAGCATATCTAATAAAATATAACTTATATATAAATATAAATACAACATTATGGTTGAAATGAGCATATAATCTATTAACATCTTTTCAATTTAATCTCGGCTCATATTAAATTGCGTTATACCTTAATCTTGGCTCATATTGAATTGCGTTATACCTAAATCTTGGCTCATATTAAACTGTGTTATACCTTAATCTTGGCTCATATTGAATTGCGTTATACCTAAATCTCGGGTCATATTAAATTGCGTTATACCTAAATCTTGGCTCATATTAAATTGAGTTATACCTAAATCTCGGCTCATATTAAACTGCGTTATACCTAAATCTTGGCTCATATTAAACTGCGTTATACTTAAATCTCTGCTCATTTTAAACTGCGTTATACCTAAATCTTGGCTCATATTAAACTGCGTTATACCTAAATCTTGGTTCATATTAAACTGCATTATACTTAAATCTCGGCTCATATTAAATTGCGGTATACCTAAATCTCGGCTCTAATTAAAATGCGTTACAAAAATATTTGAAAGAGGGATTTATAGTTCAATTGATAGTTCTTTAAGTATATGATATAGTAGGGCAACATCGAAGTTGTCTTTAAAGTATAAATAAAATGAAACTTCCAGAAGAAGAGATCTGACACTCATCTGCTTGAGCAAGGAGATTATTGAAGCGAATCTTCATTTTCTTTAAATTTTGAACACTCTCCAGTTTCCGATTTAATTCTTTTGACCTCGCTACTTTGATCGGGCGGTGTAACGGCGCCTATATTTGATTTAACGTTGTTGTTCCCCGAATATGACATCTAGCCGATTCTGGATAGTTATGATAACACGGGCGTCAGAAGGCAATAACTATTTGAATACAAACAAGTGTTTGAATCTTAACAAACATATTATATACACACGTCATCGATCATTTCTTTTACACTCCTGTTTCATTTCTGAAATAGTGTTGACCTTTGGCAGGTATTATGCAAGGCACTTGAATTCATCAAAACACGTAGAAATAAAAAAACTAAGTACTTGAATGCTGTTTCTGACAAAATTCTTTATGTTGGTACTCCTGAGTTAAAAAGAAAATTCAATATAAAGTAGTTCCAACGAAAACATATCACAGAGTTTATGAGTTGGGACATAGGTTAGTGCAGAAAGATTTGCTGTATTGTTGTTGTTGTATGGTGTTTAGCGTCGCTTTCAACAATTTTTCAGTCATACTTGAGACAGTATTCTAAGCGCTGTCGCACTGGAGTATCATGCCGCAGACACATGGTATAATACCCTACCCAGTCACATTATACTGACAGCGGGCCGACCAGACCTAGAACTCTTCTCTAAATGTTGAGCGTCAAGCGAGGAAGCTTCTAATACCATTTTTAAAGTCTTTGGTATGACCCGGTCGGGGACTAGTACAGAAAGAAGATGCCTGTAGTAATATTTCACAGTGAACGTCGACTTGTTAAATGACCATTGAGAGATCGTTAGAAAATGCATTTTAGAAAATTAGAAAAAACGCTTTCAAGTCAGAACGCTAAGGTTAACAGAGTTCAAGCAGATATTTAAAAATGTTAAGGAAATGAAACATTAACATTCCTGATACTGTTTCTCCTATTAGGAGTGTTTTTCACGGTTGGACTTTGAATGTGATTTGCTTCACACAATTGTTCTTGAAATATCAGACAACTGGCACTAGAACAGTTTCTTGCTGTTGACGACTTGCAACAGTGTAGCTGCATTCATAATATACAGAAGTATAAGAATTTGAGAACAGGAAGCCACCTCTCTCTGCACTCAACCCCAAATTAAAAGCTGATCGTTTTTTATTGTAATTTCCTATGATCAAGTATGTTTACCAATATTTTGATATACATTTGGTATGTATTCTGGTATTGTAAAAAGACATTCAAAAAATATCGAGGATACTATTTCTCATCTGAGCTAAGTGGGTCTACGGACCTCCCTCATCCTCGGAAAATAGTTAGGTCCAATAATATGCATTTAAAAAACCCCCCCAAAAACCCCCAAAAAACCGATTTTAAATCGCTTTAAGGAGACCAAATTTTCCTTTTTTATTCATGCTTGACTTTGTTTTTGTGCAAAATGCAGCCCCAATTAGAATACAATTGTCATATGCTTTAATAAAAGTGTGGAGCTTGTGGTCTAGTGGTAGAGCACCGAATCAATGATCGGAGGGTCGTGAGTTCGATCCTCCACCATGGTTATGTATGGTGTCCTTGAGCAAGACGCTTTATTTGCATATGCTTAGTACTGGTTCTAACCAGCAGCGTGGTCTAGTGGTAGAGCGTCCGCCTCGCATGCGGAAGGTCGTGGGTTCGATCCCCGGCCGGGTCATACCAAAGACTTTGAAAATAGTACTAAAAGCCTCCTCGCTTGGCGCTCAACATTTAGAGGAGAGTTCTAGGTCTGGTCGGCCCGGTGTCAGTTTAATGTGACTGGATGGGGTATCATACCATGTTTTGGCCGCATGATACTCCAGTGTGACAGCGCTTAGAATACTGCCCCAAAAAGACACCGTCGCAATATGACTGAAAAATTGTTGAAAGCGACGCTAAACACAATACAACAACAACAACAACAACAACAATCTAACCAGGAAGACTTTGAGCGTGAATTGCGTGATTGAAGTTGTAAGAACTTGTTTCACAATCGAAATAAAAGAAATAAGTTTAAACTTAAATATAGAAGATTATCAACACTCCCTACAGCTTATAAATAAGTTTATTTAATTTTCTTAACAAGGTGAATATGTGATTAGGGAAAGAAAGTGTTTAAAGACCAAATAGAACCTTAAAAAGTCGTCATATCAAAATATGCTACACCAGTGCTAGAGGTCGTGGAGGCAAGAAACACTTGATACCTTAATATTACCAAAATTTTCTTAAGTTTTATTTAAACACTTAACTTTTACTATTACTTAAATGTTTATAATCAAAATGAATCCAAATGCAATTTTTAGGAGTCAGTCTTAGATCATGATGACCAATATTTATTTCTTTGATGTAAGTTAAGAATGTTGGGTTGAATCAAAAGTATGATTCCAAAATAACAAACTAAATTTTATTCATTTTCAGAATGTAACAACGAAGAATCTTTACAAGGCAACCTGGAAAACAATTTTGTATCCTATCTAAAGATGAGATCTTGCAAATCACTTTACCTCTGTGTATAACTGCTTGGTTTTCCTTTGGTTTAGTTGAACGTACCGAAAACCAAAAGACGACGCACGCATCGTTACGTTTATACCTAAATCAGCAGAACGTCTTTCCAAACGTGATGGACACGAACAATGACACGGTTATGACTAATGAAGAAATAAGCACGACAGTTAACTCTGACAAAAATATTAGTTCCTCAGATATCTACAGACTTGTTGCTCAGGAGGGATTTTCGCCAATACAGTTCGTTAATTCGATGTGTCCAAGCAGAAGAGCATGTCAACATGACATATCCTCGGAAACTGAAATCACAAATAATGCATACCAGTCATGCTGTCCGTCATGCGATTGTTCCGATGATTGTATTGCCCTTGGTAACTGTTGCTCTGACAAACACGTTGGAAATCAGGCGGTGACGACCGCAATGGTTGACGATGTCCGCACTTCTAAGAATAAAGAAACGTGTAGCTTTACGGCAATATCAAATTCCTTGGGAGTTATTGCAGAACAAAACAAAGGCGATTCGTACATGCTTGTAAAAACATGTGCGCAGGGATATGCAGCCAACGAAACATTAATACGTTGTCACTTTCCAATACTAAACATTTTGGAGGATAGCTTGCCCGTTTTTAGCAGCTCAACTGGCCTCAACTACGCTAACAAACATTGTGCACAATGCAACCACGTGAATGAAAGAACACTGACACAATGGAATGGAAAACTAACCTGCAATAACTTTTGTAGTAGTTTGTTTCTTTTTCAGAAGACGGATGCGAATCCTAGGTTTAACTTTGACTTCAGACACCTTTTTCCAGACTGCTATTTAAAATGGGTGCCATCGAATAATCATTACAGAATTTGTTTTAAAAATATAGTATCAAAATGTGACAATTATTTCACACCAGCCAATATGAGCAGACTTTGTGAGACAATAAATGCATTATTCCGCTACCGCGATGAGGTATTCAAAAATATATTTTGTTTGACGTGTCACAAAGCGTTTGATAAACACTGTACTGACAACTCACAATTGTCAGTTGATCATAAATAAACGTGGCGTTGAGTCAAGGAAAATAACTTTTGCCACGACAGAGGTGTCAGGTGTACCGTTTTGTTCCAGTGGTTTAACGTACGTTAAAGAATTGGTAAGTTAATAACTACGCCTATAATTATATGCATTTTTATTTGTTTTTAATAGGGTCATTTTCAACACATTTCAGGTTATAAATTGCATATATAGTTTTATTAGCTGAGGAAGACCTCAGATTAAATCTGAGTTAAACCACCGTCCTTCCGCAAGAAACTGAAAGAAAGTAAACTTTCTCATTAAATTTATTTGATGCGAGCGGGACTTAAACCTACTACCTAAGTGGTAAGTTTGTGACGGCGCCTTAGACCACTCAGTCACGGCGGACCCTATGCATCTTTGGAATAACGATACTATAATTGGTAACATTGTCCCACATGTGCATTTCATCAATATATCCCAAATTAACGTCTGTTTAACATTATGCCAAATTGGCGTCTTTTTAACATTATGCCAAATTGACGTCTGTTTAAAATTATGCCACATTAATGTCTGTTTAAATTATAGCACATTGACGTTTGTTGAATATTGTCACACACTGACGTCTGTTTAACATGTTAATACATTGCCGTATGTTGAACATTATCCCACACATGTATTTGATCTATATAGCCTACATTGACGTCTGTTTAACATGATGTCACACTGAAAACTATTAAACATTATAACACATTGACGTCTGTTTACGATTATGCTGTATTGATGTCTGTTCAAAATAAGGACACATTAACCTCTGTTGAACATTGTCCCACATGTGTATTTATTGATTCAATATAGCCCACATTGACGTCTGTTTAAGATTATGCCACATTGACATCTGTTTAACATTATGACACATTGACGTTTGTTTAACATTGTCACACATGTGCATTCGATCAATATAGTCCACATTGACGTCTGTTTTATATTATGTCACACTGACGTCTGTTTAAAATTATGTCACACTGACAACTATTAAACATTATAACACATTGACGTCTGTTTACGATTATGCTATATTGATGTCTGTTCAAAATAAGGACACATTAACCTCTGTTGAACATTGTCCCACATGTGTATTTATTGATTCAATATAGCCCACATTGACGTCTGTTTAAGATTATGCCACATTGACATCTGTTTAATATTATGACACATTGACGTTTGTTTAACATTGTCACACATGTGCATTCGATCAATATAGTCCACATTGACGTCTGTTTTATATTATGTCACACTGACGTCTGTTTAACATTATTACACATTGAAGTCTGTTGAACATTGTCACATATGTTTATTTTATCAATAGAGCCAACTTTGACGTCTGTTTAAGACTTTGCCACTTTGACGTATGTTGAACATTGTCACATGTGTATTTAATAAATTTAGCCCACATTGACGTCTGTTTCAGTTGATGCCACATTGACATCTGTTTACTATTATGACATATTGACGTCTGTTTAAGATTACGCCATGTTGACGTCTGTTTAACATTATGACATACTGACGTCTGTTTAACATGGTGACACATTGACATATGTTTAAGATGATGCCACATTGACGTATGTTTAACATTATGACATATTGACGCCTGTTTAACATTAAGACATATTAACCTCTGTTGAACATTGTCCCACTTGTGTATTTTTTTATCAATATAGCCTATATTGAAGTCTGTTTAAGATTATGTCACATTGACATCTGTTAACGTTATGGCACATTGACGTCGTTAAACATTATGCCATATTGACGTCTGTTTACATTATGGAACATTGACGTCTGTTGAACATTGTCACACATGTGCATTTTATAAATATAGCCCACATGGACGTCTGTTTAACATTATGCCACACTGATGTCTGTTAACACTATGACACATTGACGTCTGTTGAACATTGTCACACATGTGTTTTTGTTCAATGTAGCCCACATTTACGTTTTTTTAACATTATGGCACATTGACGTATGTTTACATAATGGCACATTGACGTCTGTTGAATATTGTCACGCATGTGCATTTAATAATTATAGCCCACATGGATGTCTGTTTAACATTATGCCACACTGACGTATGTTTAATAGTATGCCACATTTGACGTCTGTTATCATTATGAGACATTGACGACTGTTGAACATTGTCACACATGTGTTTTTGATCAATGTAGCCCACATTGACATCTGTTAAACATTATGCCACATTGACGTCTGTTTAACTTTATGCCTTACTGACGTCTGTTTAAAATTATGCCACAATGTCTGTTTAACATTATAACACAGTGACGTATGTTGAACAAATGTGAATTTAATAAATATAGCCCACATGGACGTCTGTTTAACATAATGCCACACTGTCGTCTGTTTAACATTATGCCACATTGACGTCAGTTATCATTATGACACATTGACATCTGTTGAACATTGTCACACATGTGCATTTAATAAATATAACCCACATGGACCTTTGTTTAAGATTATGCCACATCGACGTCTGTTTAACATTATTACACATTGAAGTCTGTTGAACATTGTCATATATGTGTATTTGATCAATAGAGCCAACTTTGACGTCTGTTTAAAAATTTGCCACTTTGACATATGTTGAACATTGTCACATGTGTATTTGATCAATTTAGCCCACATTGACGTCTGTTTTAGTTGAATCCACATTGACATCTGTTTAATATTATGACATATTGACGTCTGTTTAACATTACGTCATGTTGACGTCTGTTTAACATTATGACATACTGACGTCTGTTTAACATGGTGACACATTGACATATGTTTAAGATGATGCCACATTGACGTCTGTTTAACATTATGACATATTGACGCCTGTTAAACTTTAAGACATATTAACCTCTGTTGAACATTGTCCCACATGTGTATTTTTTTATCAATATAGCCTATATTGAAGTCTGTTTAAGATTATGTCACATTGACATCTGTTAACGTTATGGCACATTGACGTCGTTAAACATTATGTCATATTGACGTCTGTTTACATAATGGAACATTGACGTCTGTTGAACATTGTCACACATGTACATTTTATAAATATAGTCCACATGGACGTCTGTTTAACATTATGCCACACTGATGTCTGTTTAACATTATGCCACATTGACGTATGTTGTCATTATGACACATTGACGTCTGTTGAACATTGTCACACATGTGTTTTTGTTCAATGTAGCCCACATTTACGTTTTTTTAACATTATGCCACATTGACGTATGTTTACATTATGGAACATTGACGTCTGTTGAAGATTGTCACACATGTGCATTTAATAAATATAGCCCACATGGACGTCTGTTTAACATTATGCCACACTGACGTTTGTTAACATTATGCCACATTTCACGTCTGTTATCATTATGAGACATTGACGACTGTTGATTATTGTTACACATGTGTTTTTGATCAATGTAGCCCACATTGACGTCTGTTAAACATTATGCCAAATTATCGTCTGTTTAACATTATGCCACACTGACGTCTGTTTAAAAAGAATGACGTCTGTTGAACATTGTCACACATGTGTATTTGATCCATATAGATCACATTGACGCCTGTTTAAGATTATGCCACTTTGACGTCTGTTTAACATTATGACATATTGACGTCTGTTGAACATTGTCACATATGTGTTTTTATCAATGTAGCCCACATTGACGTCTGTTTAAAATTATGTCAGATTGACGTCTGTTTAAGATTGTCAAATATGTATATTTGATCAATAATGCCTACACTGACGTCTGTTTAAGATTATGCCACTTTGACGTTTGTTTACATTAGATGGTATTTTAACTATAAATCGCTCATATTGATATTAATTTGGTTGCACTCTAATTCCTAATTAACATGCCAACGTAACGCCGCGGGACACAGTACAACCTCATTTCGCAATATTACGTTGCGTTGACGTCACGTCCTGCATACAAATAACTTTCACTGTCATACATGTCGTTTGTGTCAGAATGATTCTTATCAAAGCGATTTAGTATCTAATCGTATTTTATCCTGATGAAGACCCTTTATGTCGAAACAAAGAATGTTACCAAATTAATATATTTATCTATTTTATCTGTATTTTGTTTGATAATATTGCGAAAGTTCATACTTCCGATGCGTGTTCTAAAGTTACAGTGACGTTGGTGTAACAGTAACAGTATGCCACAACGACGTTTTCTTAACATTATTACAAGGTGACAGTTATCTAAGAAAATGACACAGTGACGTTTATGTCACAGTATGTAACCGAAACAAAATGCAGCCGAATTGTGCCTGTATTCGATTTATTAAAAGTATTCAATGACGCCAAACATCATACTCCCATCAATTCAATTAGCATTATATTTATTTGATTAACGTCTGCATTCACAGGGAAAGTGTTTGAAGCTGTCGTGTGGAACAGCTGCTGAGTATATCAACGGTAAATGTATATCTATCATTGGGGATGTCAAAGGAGTGAACTTGGAATACCGGCTAAAGATTTCTTACAACATCGACAACTTCGAGATACGGTCTCCAGAGCAAGTTCTTGACCAAATTACTGCTGCCTTGCTGGATAACGATGAAACAGTTGAATGCGAAAAGGCAATTAATTCAACTGAAATAGCTGATGATAAAATAGTGTTCCATGTTATACTGATAGCAAGCGCTACAAAATATGTCAACGTACACAGTGTATACAAATCTTTACTAGAAAAAAGTAAATCTTTTAAAAATGCTAAAATTGAAATGGAGACCGATGGTTTCGACAAGTTGCCGTTAGTTACCTACAACTTTGCAGTTTACAAATCCAGATATTCAGTTAAAAAGGCCTGTTACCCAGCAATAGCCATGTCGGACATTCTTCATTGTCGGTCATTTCTCATACCTATTGGTATGTCTTACCTCCATCCAAATTCCTCCTTGGTCATTGGAAGTGGAACGTTCAGTCCGAATGAATATATTGAACTTATTGTTAACCGTTTAGAAGATAAAGAAAATGAATTGCAAGTATGTTTGGATACATATATTTCCAAAATGCTGGGTCTGCGAGGATTAAACAATGCACCACTGCTATATCGAAACATTTTATTTTGGAATACCTCTGTTTACATAGTTCTGCGAGCTGGAGGCATATTCTGTTAAATCAAAGATGTGACTGAGCGCACAATAAGTATTTCTAAATTCTCTTAGTAAGATGTTATAGTAATTATTTGTTTTGTTTTCTACTTTCAAATACTACTTATAAAGACTAAAAGAAATGTCCTCGGTAGCCGGGTGGTCGAGGACGCCGTCTCAATATCACTTTACTGCTCACCGCTTAGGTCGTAAGCTCGAGCCGCTCCAAAAAAATTTATTTAACAAAATTTGCCTGTTACTTGCGGAAACTCAGATTCCTCCACCAGCAAAACTGGACATGCCATTACAACCTGAAATATGTGAAAATATTGTAAACTCCTTAATAGAAATAGATTGAAAATCATTGTCAAATAGAATTCGAATAAGAAACGTGCAGCTGAGATGATTTGAAGAAATGATATATATTCTTACATTAAACTGGTGTGGTGTTTAAATTTCTACTTCGTATTACGGTAATAATACAGGAGCAACATTGTGCTAATATAGTAGTTAACTAAATTAATGAGGTAGTGTGTTATTGTGACGAATGTGCACGACTCAGGTAGTTCTGTTAACTTTGTTTTTTGTGACGAATGTGCAAGATTCAGGTAGTCCAGTTTGTTTTTGTGACGGATGTGCAAGATTCAGGTAGTCCAGTTTGTTTTTGTGACGGATGTGTAAGATTCAGGTAGTCCAGTTTGTTTTTGTTACGGATTTTCAAGACTCAGGTAGTTCAATTTGTTTTTGTAACTTTGACCTGCATAAAGTAGCCAACTTACGTCTCTTGATTGTGACTTCTGCTACATTTGGCGACTATTATTTATCTATAATTTCATGTATGTATTCATCTTTAAGCACGTTTTTAAAAAGTTTTAATGTTCATGTCGTTTATTTAAGAAATTTCAACATTTGGACCGTATGCTTTTCATTGGTAACACATAGACGTTAACGCAGAATTGCCAAAACACTTTTCTTGTATAAATAAGCATTGAGGCCGGAAAATGCATTCTGACACTATAGAGAACAATGAATATGAATGCAATGTTAAATACTGATGCAGGAAATACCTGCCAAAATGGGACTGAGCGTGTCTTCGCTTCTTGTTGATAGTCCATTGGAATTTCTCTATAATGTTTGCAGATTTGCATTGCAATAAGGGCTGCATATTACACCCGGCATTCAATGTTAGATCGACACGGAGACGGAAACTAGCATTCAAACACAATGGTTGTCAAATGCTGGAGTGTTCACTTTCTCCAAACCGGAAGTTAACGTCTCACTACACAGTAACGCCCCTTTTTCCCCACGGTAACATGATTCTTACGCTTAAAAACAAGGCCTATATAATTTTGATTTGAAATATTTTCAAAATGGTTCTAGTAGTTGTGATTTCTTGCTGCAGATGAGTAGAACAAAAGTTGGTATAGCATATACTGCAATAAGACATCACTTATGTTAAAAAAGTGACTTTTATAGGATTTCAACATATGCATGTATTTATGAGCATTTGAGGACTTCTTTTTTTAAAAAAAATCCCAGGGTGTCATTGCATCCTCTTTATTAAAAAAAACAAAACCTGGTCAACCTACCACTTATTGTGCATTTTTATGTGGGTAAACATTCCTGCTATGAAATAAAAAAAAATACAAAAAATGTCTATGTTGAATTCTTTTTTTACAAGGGAAATCCTAGACCTTATTTTACATAGAACAAAGAACAAAATTCAACTGTGAAGTGAGACTTTAAGTGAACCAGTCCGTGGTGTTTTGCAAGTCTGAAGAAGTTCAGTTTGTTTTTGTTACGGATGTGCACGATTGAGGTAGTTCTGTTTGTTTTGTGACGGAGGTTCAATTCATATAAAACGAAAGTTAGTAACTGATGATATAATTTTTGACTATGTATTTGTAGCTTCTTCTTTCTTTTTGATGTTTTAGCTAATTATGTTTCTCCTATGTAAGAAAAATGTCATCTTTTCTACCATAACATTTTCTACTATATTTCCATTTATTTAAAGGGTGAAACAAACAATAAAATCATTTAAAATAAAAATGTTAATTTCTTTGAAAGTAATCATAGTGTAAACACCTTTTGATGTACATGTCATCACACATTTTAAGGGTGCAAAGTTCAAAGTTCAAAGTCAGGATAGCAACGATCATTTTCAAGTGAATAAAATATCCTTTTATATAAAATGATGTGATGTGATGTTTCGTCTTGTACAATATACAATTTTTAAGAATTGTTCCAGGGAAAATGAATGTGTATGCATGAATAGAACTATATATAGAAATCTAGCATATGTGTTATATATGTTGACTTTATTTAAGCAGCAAAGAAGAGACAGCCATAGTGAGTAACAGTATTTGTAATGGATACGTAAATACTGATCACACCATGACTTGTTACAAATACAATGTTTAATTAGTAACAACCAAAATACTTTCTATAGCATGTTCATGTATATTAACATTTTATTGTTTTGCATTATGAACTGTCAATAGATGGACAGTTAGTAAATTAAAATAAATCTTGAAGTCAGTAAATTATGAAAGGGTTAGTCATTAGTCATTAGTCAAAACAGCAAGGGAATATAGTAGTATGGCATGCCTTAGGTCACGAAGCCTCGTGACGTTGTAAATAACACTTATTAGTTTACTGCGATTATCAAACACGTTATTACAACCTAGGCAAATCAAGTCTTACTGCGTAGAACCAGTACTTAATTACTTTCCTGAAAGAATAAATAAAATCATATGAAATAACTATTTAACTTTGTAACTACACTAGTTAAAAATCAATGTATGTTTATTTGCTGAAGATAAATTGTCAACATATTGAACAAGTACACTCTTTTAATGGCGACTTGCATTATGTAAGATTCATAATAACGTCACGTCTTACAAGCAATACTTTAAAGTAATTCAAACTAGTAATGTTTAGTCTGAAGTTGGTTTTTATGCAGTTGTTTTATATATATATTAAGCTCAGTTAGTTTTTATGCAGTTGTTATATATAGATTAAGCTCAGTTGGTTTTTATGCAGTTGTTTTATATAGATTAAGCTCAGTTGGTTTGCATGCAGTTGTTTATAGATTAAGTTCAGTTTGGTTTTATGCAGTCATTTTATATAGATAAAGCTCAGTTTGTTTGTATGCAGTTGTTTATAGATTAAGTTCAGTTGGATTTTATGCAGTCATTTTATATAGATTAAGCTCAGTTTGTTTGTATGCAGTTGTTTATAGATTAAGCTCAGTTGGGTTTTATGCAGTTGTTTTATATATATTAAGCTCAGTTGGTGCATTTGTTTATAGATTAAGTTCAGTTGGTTTGTATGCAGTTGTTTTATATAGATTAAGCTCAGTTAGTTTTTATGCAGTTGTGTTATATAGATTAAGCTCATGTTAATCAATCATTAAAATAATTAGTTATACTAATGAACATATTGCTTTATTTACCGATTCAGACTGATTTTAAAAAGTTATATGTCTGAGTTTAATTTACCAAGAACATAGACGACCTGCCACTGAATGTGAGATCATGGTTCCTTACAAACACGTATGTACCTTAGTCAGCCAGCTAACGTCTCACACAACAATTAATTTTGTACTGTTCTATATACAGAGACATGCACTTCTGGAACACTGGATACATTACTTATGGTTCTGATAGTGCCTTGTTCCCATAGATAGTCCTCAGATGGTCCAATTATGCAGAAAAAAACATGGGGTTGACCAGGTTGCTTTTTTACAATTTCGATGGTTTGATGGCACCCCTTCATTTTTGCCCATGTGTTGCAATGTATCACTACGCATCTTTAAACTGTTATAGCTTCATCAGACGGTTTCTAATGTCGACCAAACTTTGCAGAAATCATGAAAAAGTTCCAATGTTCCAATATGCACAAAGAAATATGACTTTTTATGCATTTTTTAACCTAAAAAAAGGCCAACCGCTTTACACAGCTCTAACTTCTTGGGCATAAGCATATTTTACCGTCATGTAAGGGAGGAAATTCTTAAGTGAGACCTAAACTGTCATTACGAATGCTGAATAATCACCACTTATAACGGAAACATATGAATCTCTTTCTCTATGCCTGACTCGTGTAGGATTTTACAATTCCCAGTACAATCCGCTAATTTAGTGCACGTAAGCGACGAATCGTTCATATAAAATTAAAAAATAAAATTTCTTTTTTAATAACTGTAGTAAACAAACCACCCTTGGTAGCCTCTCATTATTGGCTGTGATAAAGTGATTTGCAATGTAATAGCGCGTGCGATAGTATCATGCGTATATGCAAGGAAGGATCTTGAGCAAGAGTTACTAGACTAACCAATATTCCGTACTCATTGTTTTTCAGTGCGTATAAATAATAAAATGAGTACTACGTTCGATACAGTTTTATTGCAGGCATCTATATATCTTATTTTTTTAAAAGAAAACCCAATAACGATACATACTATTAATGGCCATAACTTTTCTAATCTTGTTAATGAACCCCTTACCTAACGGTCTTAATCCGCGCACTACCACTGCACAGTATTCATTTGTGTACATCCGAAGACTGGCGGAGGTACAGTCGGAAAGCAACCAAGTCATTACATAATTATATAAATATAAACAAAAGTTAAAAGCTCGATCCACTCTTCTAAGAAATACACATTTCAATCGAAGTTAGTTATTTTCTCGCTCTTTTTTAAAAACAGTCAATTAGGGGTTAACATGAATGGTTTTAGCAATACTATAAACACATTTGATTACAATAATTTTTGTTAATATCAAAAAGTGTGCATTTCGGAAGTTTGATGAGGCTTTAAAGATTTTTCTACAATAAAAAAATTATGTATAACGTGTAAAACTGTAAATATATTTTCCTTATGATTTTAAACAATTGTTTAAAACCAGAAAACGGAAATTATTCGCAAGCGACAATCAATTAAGCTGTTACCGCTGAAATAAAGATTGATCCAAGTTGTGTTTGAAATGCAAAGTTTAACAAAACAATGTACCAATTATCTACCCCATTTTACTAAAAAAATATACCTAAAGCATTGCCGCTCATGTTTGACTGGAATTCAATAACACTTGAATATATTTTATATAGTCACATGTTGTCGTACATGTTTGAAAATAGCAACCCGTTTCAAATGTCATACACAGAGCTATCTGAATATCGGAAAAAAAATCGATTTTTCATTATATATTTGACTTGATTTTAATCAAACTTGTGTTTGTTTTATAGAACTATAAGACCTTTTGGGATTTTTGTTTATATAGTGTATATATAAATAGTTCGCACGTTATAAATCCCCATCTTGCGCCATAGTTAGACATGGAACCTGGACTTTCAGTCAAAACATCGTATAAACAACTTGTTTAAAAGTATTATTGCTGTTTATCAGTTATCTGAAAGCGGTTATAAACCAACGCAACGTTTAACAAATGTTCAGATAACATTATAACAGAAAAACAGACAAAACATGTATACATATTAATATATTGTCTAACGAGCTGCTCTATCGTCTTCATTGTGCTCATATATATGTTAGTGCATGGGTTTAAAACAGGGTAACATACTCAATGAGATGGTGTGCAGATCTTTTCATATAAGTTGCTTCCATTATACCTGTGTGTTTAGATATGCCACTCCGATTTACAAAGTCTAAGGGCCTGTTTGCGGAAGAATTTGTTGCATGGGTTTGTTCATTCCAAGTCATGTTACAGCTAAAATTACCTTAAGGATATTTAGAACTTCTTCCTGTCTTCAGGAAATGACTATGCAAGGCATAATGTGACATAAATGTAGTTTTACAGCGTGTTATAAGAAGTAAATTTCACTAGCCAGATTGAACTTCATATCTGGTTCCCATTGTTCTGTACGATTTATGTCTTCCTGCAAGGGTTGTTACTGACAGACAGAGTGTTGTACCGGCAACAAAGAACTTTGGCTTACATGTACAATGTATATGGCATAAAACGTATAAGTCCTATGGCTCTTTCATGTGGTACGCCCGAAATAACAAGAACATTACGTGTCATCCTTCATAACAACGTTTTTGAATTTTTTCGAAGGAAATATGTTTATACATTGTAGTTTTTGGCTTCTTATGCAATACATACACAGTTTTTGTATGCATTTTACTACGTTATTTACTTGTAAAATATCTCACTGAAGTTTAATAAAACTAGTCATATTTGTTGGCCTTTAATTATGTTCCGTGACATTTTCTCATTAAGCATTACCAGTACATGAGCACTTGGCTCGGACACCATGCTGGCTATTATACATAATATTATTCCGATTTCGTTATGACACTTTTAAAGTGTGTTGTAATGATGTTGTTTAACACTATAGGAAATGTAAACCGCAGTTTGAGACTGTATCGTCTTTCTTAAATGGATGGCAATATTTTCATTGTTCCAGCCCATGGTGACTTGGCCAATGTCAAGGGAATGCTGCAAAAAACCTTATCAGTAGGGAAATGACTTCTCGGAGCTGTTCCAGGACTATCGATTATTGTTTGTCAGGACTAGCACTCTTTTGGGAGATTCAGGATCTCATTCTCCGATATGGTGATGTTTGGCATAATGATGAGCTTAATTGTCTGGAAGATACTGAAGATGTTGAAGATGTTAACAGTTTGTTTTTTGTACAGTCGTTTAGGCTTAATAGCAATATTTCATGCAGAAAAATGCAGTCCCATAATATATATTTCTATGAATATTTTGTAAGGGGAAAAGTTAATGTCATATTTATTGATGAATTGAAAACTATACCATAATAAATGTTTGATACGATTATACAAACTATCAGAATTCATTTGGTTGTTCCAGACAGGGAGCTATTTTATATCTCCAATTTCTGTCCAAGCCTAGTGATCATGTATAATTTGAAAGATGCAATAATATATTGGATTAGAATAAGAATTTGACAATTATATTGATCCAAATTGTGTTTATTTAAAGCTAAACGTATGGTTAGAATAGGTAGGAACCGAAAACAATAAGAACACAATATTAAAACCGATAATGATCTAATGATCAAACATACTTACATACACAAAAAAATACAAAATGAAAACAGTACAAATAATTATAAACAGTCAACATTTACCATAAAAACTTTTTACTATTCGTTAGAGTGTCAATACAGCACACAGACAAACCGTGCACTCATGAAGCAAATAATGCATTTAAAATACTAATATACTAAAGTACATGTCTTCGATTGGAAACAAATATTTTTTCTACAATAAAATTTAAAAGAATCATATAACATAACGATTCCTTACATTTGAATGTAACGACATCCTCGAAAATGGATCGCAATCCCTTAAATTAGTCATTATATTAACAATTGTCACCGTATTGTAACACTAATCTGATAAAAACAAACATAAATTCAGCCCGAACTCAGCATGAACTTAACGCAAGTATATATTTTTTTTAGAGTTTCAAACATTTCATAAAGTGCAGATATTTCGAAATATGAAAAATTATAATATCAGTTGAATTTGTATAAGAAAGGTTATAGCCCGACTGATACGGGAAAAGGATAAAATTAAATGTGGTAGCGGTCGAAAAAAAAGGAAATATAGCTACACTTAACATAGCAGAAGTTTATTTTTATTCAGTAATCGCACGTTCACGTAAATTCAACGTCTTTTTTTCTCATTGAACATACAGTCGTTAAAATCAGTCTGGAAATTAGATAGGATAAACATGGAGCATATTGGCCCGTGCATACACGTGGAAAACGTTGTTTATTGTTTCTAATGCGCACGTACTTGTGTTGATACAGTGTACTTCAGTTGATTTTATCAGAGACTTATCATTTTCCCGAAACTACATTTTATTTCATTTTACACAAGTATAACATATGTATTGGCATATAAAGTTTCTTCTTTTGTTCATAGTAATGCACACACCCACTAGACATAAAACTAACATGCATCGGAAATATAAACTGTAGAATACAATCGAAGAAGAACAAAAGCACCACGCTTTTCGTTCTAAAAGTGTATCTATTATTGTAGACACTTGTTTTATTTAATAAAATATATCTAAATTGAGAAATAAGTTTACATTAACTAAAACTAGTTTTGTCCGTAAGGTACCGTCAGAAGTTATGTATAGCAAACTATGAATTGTGTGACAGCTCTAGCTCCCCTTCTAAAGGGCCTGTCACACACTACCGATGTACCTCGCCGGGACTAAACCGGAGCAAACATTAACAACGGCGAGAAAATCGGCGGAGCTCCGGCGAAAAAAGCAGCGCGCTACCGGTGCTCTACCGACATTAACGAAGCCATATCGGAGTACTGGCGTTGTACTGCCGTTATAGTCCTGTTGCTCGCTCCGGCAGCGCAATGGTGGAAATTTTGAGCATGTTCAAAAATTTCTACCGTCGCCTGCCGTTGCTAAATTTTTCGCCGATGTTCTGACGATGTCCTGACGATGTAATACCGTTCTTTAGCGATGTGATACCGTTGCGCTGCCGTACTAGTACCGAGCCCCGAAAATCGCCAAATTTGTGCTCCGGTATAGCTCCTGCGACCCAAATCGGCTAGGTTTGACAGGCCCTTACAAGGACAAACCATCGGTGCTATCAATTGGCCATGCAAAATATATATTTTATGCTAAATGCCCAACAGCGTACTATGCTCAGTTGAAAAAATTGTGGTATGGAGCGGTGCCATTTATAAGAAAATGGCGTTTTACATGACAACCGGATAGCAGCAATGGTTCATCTCTATATAGAGACGGGTTTGTCTTTATTTTGTAAATTATTCATGAAATATTAAGAAAGATATCTGCAAAAAATGTTATCTGAAACAGGAGCTGTTCTGCCGATTTTTTAAAACAGAGATGCAATAAAACATGCATCAAACTTCACGTAATGACGGTAATATCCACCAAGACTCAAGTTACTTTATTGTATTTTTTAACTTTGCTATTACAAATTCTATTCACTTGAATGACAATTACCATGCGTGTAAATAGCATGGTGCAAGCGAGAAATTGTAAATTCTATTCACTAAAACGCCAATTTCTCATATCAATGTGTGCAAATTTCATGTTGTCACGTGTTACTAACAAATTGTATTAATTGTAATGTCACATTCATTCGTTTAAATGCGAATAAAATTAGCATGATGCAAGTCGACTATTACAAATTTCAGTTAATATGGCATCCTTTTAATTCATGAAATTAGAGACAGGTAACCATATTGATACTCATGCATTGAAATGTCAGACGAATTGAACGTAATACATAATATGAGAAAAAACAACTGACTCTTCCAACGGTTCAGGATTAGAAAGTAATCCAAGCAATATGTTTAATATTATTAACAGTAGCAGTAGGTGGTTGTGAAAATTGAATGTTCTATTATCAAACTTGGTTATGAATTTGTGATTGCGAACTTAATTAAATTCTAACTGTTCATTACAAAATGCACTAAAATAGACTTTTTGTTAACTTTGTAAATATCGGGAAAAGAATAATTTTGTAAACAAGAGTTATAACATGCAAATCAACATTACGAGTAAAACGTACAAGGTAAATCCATTTTCTTGGAAAAAAGACTTGATTAACAACCCATTGCCCGACCCCTAATCAAAACGACATTTCTAATATGTCCATTAGTTTTATATGAATATATGTAATGTTAACAGTGTATTTGTTATTGTGGTCGAGAGGGGATGTGGGTATCTGTTTTAGCTTGACATTAACCTGACATATTATACAGACTTTAAAACCAATGTTTTATAAATATCCATTTTCAGTTGTACTTGAATGTATATTATAATGTATTGCTTTGGTATTATTTTCATTTCACATGAATATATGTTATGTGATGTTACCATATAGAATGTATATTACCTCACTCACGAAATAGTGTTTCATAGTATTACAATAGCACTTGATGGCAGAAAAGTATATTTCAATACACGTATTCCTTTATATTTTACTTTATCATAACCGTCCTGGATATCACATATGTGTAACATCCATCGGAACTGTGTGCTTTTCTTCTGCCCCAGTTTCTTTACTTGTATCAGAGGCGGGGATTTCAATGTCATCAATGGTTTCTGGTAATTTCTGGTCAAGCGTCTCCGGTAACATGATGGTAAGCACTCCACCGATTAAAGTGATCACGCCGAACAGGATCAATGGTATGGACTTGTTAGCAAAGTCATCCTTAAATTTGATAGAATACATAATAATGATTAATATATCAAACAAAAGAGAGTATCCCACTTGAACTTACAAAAGTGTTGTTGTTTAAAATGTTTAACAATAAATTCCCTTTCTATATTATAGATTCATTCACTCGAATTTTCAATGTTCATAAACGGAATTTCAAATCTACGTCAATTTTCAGTCTATACTCTTCTATATCAAAAAGTGAGTTTTTTTAAAAATCAATTGTTTAATTTGGATAGAAAATTTGGAAATATATCAAATATCATAGCAACGATTATCAATCTATTAATTATTTCGAAACTCGTTGTTTTAAAGCTAGCAATAGTAGGTTTGCATTTCTCGTTATTGAATAATAACCAGTTATTAAACATAATAAAATATAATATACTTAGTAATATAATTCATCATATGCATTAAAGTTGTATTAGTATTATAATTGATATTAATTCAGTTTTGTCCCGATAAATATTGATATATAAATAAAGTAATAATTATTATCACGACACATATCTCTAGAACTTTGTCTATAAGGATATACAATGTATTGCGTTATAATTATTGATATTCAAACACATCCTATTTTAACCCTTTACTTCATATAGACGCCTTTGGACACCTCTAATATAGATGCCTTTGGACACTTAATAAAGAAGGCTTTTGAATTATTGGGTGAATTATGTTTATATTAACTGACAGAGTGGAAAACAGTGCAGGAAGTAACGAGCAATCTGAACTCTTCCTGCACTGTTTTCAAAGGCCTGCTGTGATTGGTGCGGTAAAATGCGTATCTATAAAGTAAAGGGTTAAAACAATATCCTATTGGAATAATATCTTACCAGTAAAAGAATCTGAGGAGCTATGACTCCTCCCACTCTAGTCCAGAATGCGCAGCTACCCATACCAATGTTTCTGAGATATAATCATAGATGAAGTCAAGATTACGAAACATACGCTAATTATTGAGACCTACTGGTCATCAAATGAGTCAACCTTTCTGTACATGTTATGTAACGCCCAAGCTGCGACGGTATCCTACAAGATGACTTTGCTGAATATGAACTTGACATTACATTTATTGGACATAATTAATTGCTAGGTACAGAAACTACTCAGCCATTCCTAGTTGTTTTATAGCTTTATTCAGGTCTTACGCTGCTGCAACCCTTGTTAAGTAATATAGTAATATTTAATGCGTTTAAGAAATGCGACCAGACTCTATTCAAACAGAATAGAATAGATGTAACTGACCATAATTGGTGATACTTGTTATAATTGTTATTAGTGTGCATGACATTAAATAATGTTTGATAATTCCATCAAATTTAAGTCTTGAATGAATGTATTATTTACATTGACTATATAGATTTTGCTACCGCATTAAATTCCAAATGCATGCACTGACATCTATTATCTATCACAAGCAGTTGTAAAGATATTTTCAACAGAAAAGTTATTTGGTAATACAATAGCAATAAATGACAGAAACTAAAACAACCAGTACAACAATATACATTGTAATCATAGCAATAACCATTTTACCATATTAAAATACTGGTAAAATGCACACTAACTATTTTGGCAGAAGAATACAAGACTGATATAATCCATTTAGTCAGGTAAAGGCTAAATTATCACTTAATCAAACACAATACTAGTAATTCGGCTTATCTGCTGGCAATTTGTTTCCTTTTTCCATAGTCCATCCTGCTTCTACGCTATTCTAATCATCTTGTTTATTGTGTTAATAAGAAATACCAACCTGATTATAGTGGGATAAAGCTCCGACGTGTACAGAAATATCACACTGAAAAGTCCACCCATAGCAAACTTCCCTGCAATAGCAAGACCGCTGGATAAGTATACCAAGTCACTTTTTACCGCTATCACCACCCCAGCACTAATCATGAATATTGACGCCATTACGAAGTAGATCAAAAGCGGTTTCTTACGGCCAAATCTAAAAATTGAACATAACAAACATACATGAAAAAATACCAACTAAATTTTAAGGAACGTGTCCTTCAGTTAAGTATAAAAGTATTCATAGCGTATGTCTTAGTTCAAATGCCTATTAGTAAAAATGCCTTACTAATAATTGGCTTAGTCAAAATGTAAATATATAAGATATTGCTCGTACCTGTATAGGCGCACTGAAGTACTTAACTGTTCGAGTATCTTATTATCGAGATAACCGCAGTGTAATTACCGTGTGTACAGGTATCTTATACTACCACCACTGTGAAAGGTGAAGTGCAATATCTAACTCCATGAGTATCTTATACTACCACCCACCACTGCGATATATGACGTGCAATATCTAACTCTATGGCTATCTTATACTACCCCCACTGCGATAGGCGAAGTGCAGTATCTAACTCTATGGGTATCTTAAACAACCATCACTGCGATAGGTGAAATGCAATAAATAACTCTATGGGCATCTTATACCACACCAAATGCGATAGGTGAAGTGCACTATCTAGCCCCATGGGCATCATATACCACCCCATTGCATTAGGTGAAGTGCAATATCTAACTCTATTGGCATCAAATACTACCCCCACTGCGATAGGTGAAGTGCACTATCTAGCCCCATGGGCATCTTATACTACCCCCACTGCGATAGGTGAAGTGCAATATCTACCTATATGGGTATCTTATACTACCCCCATTGCGATAGGTGAAATGCACTATCTAGCTCTATTGGCATAATATACTACCCCCACTGAGATAGGTGAAGTACAATAGCTAACTTAATTGAAATCTTATACCACCACCACTGCGATAGGAGAAGTACAATATCTAACTCTATTGGCATCATATACTACCCCTACTGCGATAGGTGAAGTGCACTATCTAGCCCCATGGGCATCTTATACTACCCCAACTGCGATAGGTGAAGTGCAATATCGAACTCTATTGGCATCATATACTACCCCCACTGCGATAGGTGAAGTGCAATTTCTAACACTATGGACATCTTATACGCCCAAGCTGCAATAGGTGAAGAGCAATATTTAACTCTATGGGAATATTATACTACCACCACTGCGATAGGTGAAGTACACTTTCTAGTGCTATGGGCATCTTATACTACCCCCACTGCGAAGGGTGAAATGCACTAGCTAACTCTATGGTTATCTTATACTACCACCACTGCGATAGGCGAAGTGCAATATCTAACTTTATGGTTATCTTATACAACCACCACTGTGATAGGAGAAGTGCAACATCTAACTCTATGGTTATCTTATACTACCACCACTGTGATAGGAGAAGTGCAATATCTAACTCTTTGGGCACCTTATACTACCCCAACTGCGATAGGTGAAGTGAAATATCTAACTCTATGGCTATCTTATACTACCACCACTGCGATAGGCGAAGTGCACTATCTAACTCTATGGTTATCTTATACTACCACCACTGCGATAGGCGAAGTGCAATATCTAACTCTATGGGTATCTTATACTACCACCACTGCGAAAGTTGAATTGCAATATCTAACTCTATGGGCATCTTATACTATCGCCACTGCGGTAGGTGAAGTGCACTATAAAACACTATGGGCATCTTAAACCACCACCACTGCGATAGGAGAAGTACACTATCTAATTATATGGGTATCATATACTACCCCCACTGCGATAGGTGAAGTGCAATAGCTAACACTATGGGCATCTTAAACCACCATCAATGTGATAGTTGAAGTGCAATATCTAACACTATGGTTATCTTATACCACCCCACTGCGATAGGTGAAGTGCAATAGCTAACACTATGGACATCTTATACAATCCTCAATGCGATAGGTGAAGTGCAAAATCTAACTCTATGGACATCTTATTCTACCTCCATTGCGATATGTGAAGTGCAGTATCTAACTCTATGGGTATCTTAAACTACCCCTACTGCGATAGGTAAAGTGCAATAACTAACTCTATGGGTATCTTATACTACCCCCACTGCGATAGGTGAAGTTCAATATCTAACTCTATGGGTATCTTATACTACCCCCACTGTGATATATGACGTGCAATATCTAACTCTATGGCTATCTTAAACTACCCCCACTGCGATAGGCGAAGTGCAATATCTAACTCTATGGGTATCTTAAACAACCACCACTGCGAAAGTTGAATTGCAATATCTAACTCTATGGGCATCTTATACCACCCCAAATGCGATAGGTGAAGTGCACTATCTAGCCCCATGGGCATCATATACCACCCCCACTGCGATAGGTGAAGTGCAATATCTAACTCTATGGACATCTTATACTACCACCACTGCGATAGGCGAAGTGCAGTATCTAACTCTATGGACATCTTATGACACCACCACTGCGATAGGCGAAGTGCAGTATCTAACTCTACGGACATCTTAAACTACTCCTACTGCGATAGGTAAAGTGCAATAACTAACTCTATGGGTATCTTATACGACCCCCATTGTGATAGGTGAAGTGCAGTGTCTAACTCTATTGGTATCTCATACTACCCCCACTGCAATAGGTGAAGTTCAATATCTAACTCTATGGGTATCTTATACTACCCCCACTGCGATATATGATGTGCAATATCTAACTCTATGGCTATCTTAAACTACCCCCACTGCGATAGGCGAAGTGCAGTATCTAACTCTATGGGTATCTTTAACAACCACCACTGCGAAAGTTGAATTGCAATATCTAACTCTATGGGCATCTTATACCACACCAAATGCGATAGGTGATGTGCACTATCTAGCCCCATGGGCATCATATACCACCCCCACTGCGATAGGTGAAGTGCAATATCTAATTCTATGGACATCTTATACTACCACCACTGCGATAGGCGAAGTGCAGTATCTAACTCTATGGACATCTTATGATACCACCACTGCGATAGGTGAGGTGCAGTATCTAACTCCATGGACATCTTATACTACCACCATTGCGATAGGCGAAGTGCAGTATCTAACTCTATGGACATCTTATACTACCACCACTGCGATAGGCGAAGTGCAGTATCTAACTCCATGGACATCTTATACTACCACCACTGCGATTGGCGAAGTGCAGTATCTAACTCTATGGACATCTTATACTACCACCACTGCGATAGGCGAAGTGCAGTATCTAACTTTATGGACATCTTATACTAACACCATTGCGATAGGTGAAGTGCAATATCTAACTCTAAAGTCACCTTATACTACCACCACTGTGATAGGTGCAGTGAAATATCTATCTCAATGGTTATCTTAAAATACACCCACTGCGATAGGTGAAGTGCAATATCTAACTCTATAGACATCTTATACTTCCACCACTGCAATAGGTAAAATGCAATATATAACTCTATGGGCATCTTATACTAACACCACTGCGATAGGTGAGTGAAATATATAACTATATGGGCATCGTATACTACCCCTACTGCGATACATGTAGTGCAATATCTAACTATATGGGCATCTTATACCATCACCACTGCGATAGGTGAAATGAATATCTAACACTAAGGTCACCTTATACTATCCGTACTGCGAAAGGTGAAGTGTAATATCTAACTCAATGGTTATCTTATACTACCCCCACTACGATAGTTGAAGTGCAATAACTAACACTTTGGACATCTTATACGACCCCCACTGCAATAGATTAAGTGCACTATCTAACTCTATGGGCATCTTATACTACCCCACTGCGATAGGTGAAGTGCACTATCTAACTCCATGGGTATATTATACTACCACCACGGCGATATATGAAGTGCAATATCTAACTCTATGGCATCTTATACTACCCGTACTGCGTTTTATTGTAGTGCAATATCTAACTATATGGGTATCTTAAACTACCACCACTGCGATAGGCGAAGTGCAATATCTAACACTATGGGCATTTTATACGACCTCAACTGCGATAAGTGAAGTGCAATATCTAACTCTTTGGTTATCTTATTCTACCCCAACTGCGATAGGTGAAGTGCAATATCTATTCTTATTTGTAGCTTATACTACCACCACTACGAATATCTTACTGTATGGACATCTTATACTACCATCTCTGCGATATATGAAGTGCAAAAACTGATTTTGCGGGTATTCGAAATACATGCAGCTTGAGTGCTTAAACTGATCGACAGACTGAAAGGAACACATGCAATTGGGGTTACTTGTTATGTTTTAAAGTGCAAATGCTAAAATGCAGATTACTACTACTATTTGTTTAACTTTTGAAAGCACTTTATAACCATTTACATCATATGATATGTGATTGCACCGCCCATTCGACGTTCATCAACAACCCAGTTAAAAAACCAAATCCATTTGGACAGATCTAAAAAAGAGACCATTCTGCAAATTTCGTTTTGTACATTAAATTTAACTTGAATGTAAAGCCACTGAAAACCATTCCAATTATTATGATACATTAACTATCAATTGCATGACTATTTATTTACCTTTTAGTGATGTAAATAACAAGAGTATAAGCAAAGAATTCCACTGCACCGGCGATGAAAAAGTTCAAATATTTGTTTCCAGGCAATTCAGTTAGTTTCCAGGTGAGTCCATAGTAGCCGACAGATATCGCAAACCTATAATAATAATAATAATAATAATAATAATAATAATAATAATAATAATAATAATAATAATACTAATAATAATAATTATAATAAAAATATAATATATATATACATAGTATTTTATATGGTTGTGAAATAACTGAACCACTGACTAATATTATCATATGTCTAAAAAGTTATATTAACATCATGTGAAACTATTAAACAATTGACCAAAATTAAATAATTTATATAACATTTAATTGTTTCTTATTTGACAACTTCATAATAATATTGCCTTTCACCTGGTCAAAGGAGACAACCCTAACTATCAACTTCTGTAATATTCTTTTATTATCGCATATTCGGGTCCTTCGTGGCCAAGTGGTCTTGCATCGTCTCTAGGTCACTTACCTCTCATTGATAAGGTCGTTCGCTCCAAAAACTTAATGTGAGATAGTTGGCCTGTTACTTGCAGAAAGACGGTGGTTCTTCTAAGATTAATTCTGAGGTCTTCGTTCACCAACAAAACTGGATATGCCAGAAATAACATGAAATGTGTTGAAAACCCCCTTCAAAAATCTCATATTAGGGATTCATTCATTCTAAATGAATCAAATTTGATTTGCAACTACGCCACTCTATTCCATATCATATTATACATGTATGTTTTATATGCCTAATATCTTAGTCATTTTAAATTTCGACTCTTTTTAAACAACGGAGCAAGCGAATATCCATCAATCGTTTGATCAAATTCTAGTCTAGTATTCCTCTACATTGAATGTTTACACGTATTTGCTAATGATACATTACCATATAATGTTCAGTTCTTCACATACATTTACATTCTTTCAATACCATTGATATTAATTCATGTAAATATGTGCCAATAGTTAAAGGTCTCATGGTAGATTGAAATAGTTAAAATGAGTTTTTTCGTTAATAAAATGTTTACTATTATAATTATTATCATCTGTTCATATCATTAATAACTTACAGAAGATAAAACATATAATGTTTTCTAAGTACAGGTGTACGCAAGGGATCTAGGAACGAGTACTATTGACTGCAATATTCTGCTATAATCTAAGAACTTACCAACGATAAAACAGTATCATGCTGTGTTTTCTAAGTACAGGTGTACGCAAGGTATCGATAAACGAGTACACTTGACTGCAATATGCTGTTGTAATGTAACAACTTACCGAAGATAAAACAGTATAATGCTGTGTTTTCTAAGTACAGGTGTACGCAATGTATCGATGAACAAGTACAGTTGACTGCAATATTATGTTGTAATCTAACAAATTACCAAAGATAAAACAATATAATGCTGTGATTTCTAAGTACAGGTGTACGCAAGTTATCGATAGACGAGTACCGTTGATTGCAATATTCTGATATAATCTAAGAACTTACCAAAGATAAAACAGAATAAGGCTCCGTTTTCTTAGTACAGGCGTACGCAGCGTATCGATAAAAGAGTACCGATGACCCTCCTGATCTTCATTCTTAAGTTGTTTATTGACAACGTCCCAGTTGTCCTTGGGGAAATCCAATTTGTTCCACTTTGTTACCTTGGTAATCTGTTTCTCCGCCGCTTCTGTTCTTTTAGTCATAAGCATCCATCTAACAGATTCTGGTATAAAACTTAAATAAAACAATAAATTCAGTGAATTCAAATCCCCCGCTCAAAAGGTCCATTGACTGAGCAAAATTGACATTGCACGTGGATGTGGGTACGAGAATAGTGCATTATGAAGCCCGAGACGTAATCAAATATTATAAAGTTAAAAAAGAAAATATATATTTTTATTGGTGGGTACATATGTGGTTTGAAATAAAATCAAGGCAAATATCAAACAAGAAATGCAGTAGGAAAAGCATAAAAATTAAGTAAAATGCACATTTTTTTCTAGCAGTCGGGAGTGTTCTCGCAGAAGACAATTGCAGTGAGATGACACTAATACACTGTGAAATGAAACCTAGGCCACACACAAACTTGTTTATAAATGACAATCATTCGTAAATTGTTACAGCATCGAATGGCTTTATTACAGCCAATACCTCTCTAACACCTGTCGCAACAGTAAATTGCAATTTTATTCTATGATGCCCGGAAATTTTCGAACGTTTACGAATATAGTCCAGATCTGATAGACCACACCATTGACATTATTCCAAGGCTCAGGTTTAATTTAAATATCAACGAGTATTCAAATACAATATATAGGACAAATACAACATATGTTATCCAGATAGTAATTAACTATGCTAAATATTGCAATTATACCAGTTTTTATTGCATTAAAAGGATATAATTTTCTTGCCGCTTGAAAAACGATACAGTTAATTGATTGATTTTCAAAACATGCCTCAATGTGTGTATTTCATCAAGTTCATGTTATTTAAGAAAGTCATTTTGGTTTTACTTTTATCAAAATCTACCTGGTTATTAAAATACTAATAATGTTTAACATTGTTTTCAAAGTACTATTTAGCAATGTATGTGACATATTATAAATTGTTTTGTCAAGTAATCCTCTTAATCGGACCAATATTCGAATACACGTTTTTTATCATTGGTTTATCATTGGTAGTAAATGGGTCACAATGCTACAGCATATTCATGAACATCGTAAGAAAACATATTATGAGTAAAAACATAACAAGAGCACTAGGAAGATTTTCAGTTGAAAATATATTTACGTCCGCACGAAAGTCACAAAAAGCATACTTCGTGTAAACGATAACAGGAGCACTCGGTAGGTAGATTGCCAGTTGTAAATGTATCACGTCTACACGAAAATCTTAAGAACACTTACTATATGTAGATGACAGTAAGAACACTCGGAAGGGAGATAGCCAGCTGTAGATATCTCCAGTCTTGAACAAGATACGCAATAAGGGCAACCGTCATGACGCTGAACCCCCAGAAACATTCCAAAATAGCGCCAGCGTAGCTACGATGTCTTGGTAAAAACATTTCCATGGCTAATGTATAGGTCGATAGTTGTAAGCCCTGCAGAGAAACACGACTGTGCATGTTTTGTTAACAAACACCCATGTATAAAGTAAATTAAAATCATTCCAAAACAAGGTAATACATTAGGGTTTTGGAAAATCTTATTCTCACATAGGCATCTGAATGATTTCAAAAATATCATATTTTGTATTAGAAAGGACTTCGCTTAAGCATGATAAATATAAAAATGTTAAATGTAAGAATATTACTAATTATTGCTCTATTTATTTACTATAACAGTTAAAACGTTTGGCCTTAAGTATATTTATTGACAGGATGAAAGGTGGTTAGCAGGATGTGAAACAAAACGATTAATAAAAGAAGACCCAAATCATCTGGTTCTGCATCAATTTTGCTAAATATTTTGTTTATTTTGTTTAAATATATTTATTTAATTAAACTTGACATACTTAGAAATCAATATAAATTCAAAAATCTATTAGAACGGAAGATATAATCTTATAATGTCCTGATCCATGTTTTTGTTTGGTTCAAACGATTTGCAACACATACGTATGTTATCAAATAAATTTGCAGAGTTTCCAGAAAATATGGCGGCATAACAGATAAATGTTTACACATTAGGGATATAAAAGTTTGTTTATAATGAGTTCTAGCCACTCACCTGCATTAAGACGCCTTGTATAAATCTGAGGGTAACAAACAACCAATACCACGGAGCAAATGACGTCCCTACTCCGACCGCTATGGGCAAGTACAGCGTAATCATCATAATCGGCTTACGGCCAAACTTATCGGCTAGATGACCAAACACTACCCCACCCACCATCACACCACAGAAATAGATGGTGGTTGCCAAAGACGCCAGATATGCCTGGTCACAAACCAAATTCCACTGTAAAATATGCAATATTGTTCATACAAGTTGCTATTTAAAGGTATACGTTTGTTGATTTATCTTCTTATCTTATGTTAACTAATAATGCATGGAGGACCAGCTAAAAGCTTCAGGTCTTGGAATTGGTAACATATATGTGGAGCGCTTGTACAGCACTGGACGTATGATGGTTCGATTTCCGACATCTGTTGTGTTCTTGGAGCAGGACCATTTATCTGTATATTTCTAGTTCTGGTTCTATCCTGGGAGATTGTCTAAGTTGTATTGATTTGTTTGACAATCAACGTAAAATGAATAAATTGGTTACTAAATAAATACTGGTACATGTATCTATATTTATCCCGAGTTTACAATTATATGATGGTTTTGTAGATCTAGATAAGAGGTTTAAGAGCAACGTCTAAGAAATGTTTAAACGCACATACATGTGTATATTTTTATCAGATTTTGTCCATAGAATAAAATGCGACTATTTTAGCTTCACCGAATATTATTATTTTGACACGTTCATAGTTGTGGTTACCTTAACACATGCCACCTAAAACGAGTGCATTTATTTAAGAATTAATAGCCAACTTTTTAGATTTCTTCGGATGATGGAAAACATTAGGCTAATTTAATGTTCGTGAAACCTGAAGGGCTTCCCGGCAACATTAAACTGGCCTAAAATTTTCATCACCCGATGAAAACTCAAAATTCGGCTTTTGATCCTTATATTACATTATATTTTCCAAATATTTTAGATAAAACTATTACGTTAATTTTGTAATTTTGATATTTAAAAAGCAAGCTACACGCACTAACCCGCAAAGCCAATGTCATGAATGTAACTGCGACGTTGTCAACATATTGAATAAGTGCACGCATTTGTATGGCAACTTACGGCAAACATCATGTGAAACTAACGGCAACGTGAAGTCTCACCAGCAAAACAAAATCGTGCAACCAATGAAATGCAAACTGGTCCTTTTAGCTCCGCCCAGCTGCAGATATTTTTCATTGGTAAATGAAATGCACTTAATTTATATAGTTCACTTAGGCCGAGTGAAGTAAAAATGTAAATAAATATTGATAAACATTACAATGCACATTACCAAACACGCATAGCAAACTCAAGCATGTTGTATAATGATGTATTTCATAATGATAACAGGATCCGAATCACGAAGCCCAATATACACTTTTTTTAGAAATTTCTATTGTTTCAGCAATGCTTGGTGTATTTGCATCAAATATACCTTATTCTTTTATTTTTTTTATTTTGAGAAGTAATGTCATACGATGACTCACGGAATTATCCCAATTTATTCTCGTTCCTTAAATAAATTTATTATTTTTCCAAGTTATGTGATAAAAAGAATGTTACATTACTAATGGTTATATTAAACTCGTAGGCAAAATGATATATAATGCCTGACACAATCTTAAAAAATCTATTTTTTTCTAACTCTCTCAACAATTTCAATAATAGTTAAGAACTTATGCAATATCTTCTATGTATCTTCAATTAAACTTACAATTGCAGTTTGTACCTTTTTTTAAGATGAAGTTCTAACAATTGATTACAAAATACCACCCACATTATCTCATGTACAAAGTAAAGTAAAGTGTTTGTTTATGGTTGCCCCCAATTGAAAGGACTATCCACTATGGGCTTATAATACGCCTTTATATTTTACACATTTACTTTCGGAAGTAATCAAAATAATCCATCTTTGCCAAGCGTCAGGTTATTACACATTCGGTTCCCATCAATTTCACTAGTTGCTTTGTGAGCAATCGGTCCCTTCAGAAAAACCGACGTGCTTTCACTGGGATTCGAATTTTCAACTTCCCGCTTCCGAATTAGACGCCTTAACCATTAGGTTGCGTAAAACGGTACATGTAAATGACTGGCAATATGTATTCTTACAAAGCTATTCATGTAATCATGTAATAAAGTGATATCTGGTTATCTAGATTTTAAGTTAAATAAACAAGATATCTCCTTATGTTACACAATTATCACCCGACCTTAATACGATATGTCTATCATTTTGAATATACTTTCTATACTAAGAGATATGAGAGATATATCTGTAACAGATATGTCTCATTTTGAACATATATCCAACGAGACAGATATTTGAGATATTTAATTAAAATAATATTTTCGAATTCAGGGCATCTGGCAGAAACCTAATAAAACTGGCCAGACAACAACATGGATACGTGCGTCTTACCTCTGTTACAATACTAGTGAATTCTTCAGATTTCTTGTAGACAAACACGCTGTTATCACCGTCGGGACAGGCAACCGACATGTTTTTATTGCCGGAAAATGAGGTATATGTCGCACGGCAAGGTTTAAATTCCCCTTTAACGTCTCCATACACATTACTAATGTCTCCAAAGTCTGACACACTTTTATCAGTAGAATTGTAAAAAGCGGTTGAGTGACACTGGTACTTTGGTCTTGATCCGAGGAAAGCCATGATAACATGGTTGAACACTAGCGGGAAGTAGTTCAGGCATAACAGTAATAATATGGCAATCTGGTACCGTCCCGGATTTCCAAGCTGTGACAACACTAGGTCCAGCTGAACCGCCATGGTCTTTGTGATGGTGAAGGTAGTTTTGATTGCAGTTGTAAGTTACTGAAGAAGAAATAAGAATAACAGAGTTAAACAGATATTAACAATGATAGTGTTAAAATGAAGATGGTACCTCTCACACAACTAATTTTGCACTGTTATACATATAAAAAAGTGCACTCCTAGAAAACTGAACTCATAACCAACGGTTCTAAAGATGGCTTGTTTCTATAGATAACCCTCTGCTACGCAAGTTATGCAGAAACAACATGGGGTTGACTAGCTTGTGTTTTTCACAATTTCGATGGTTTGATGACACCCCTCCATTTTTGACAATTCTAACCTTTTGTGGCAAAGTATCACTACGCATATTTATATTTAAGCAGTTATGGGTTCATCGAACAGTATCCAATGTTAACCAAACTTGTCAAAACTTATGAAAATACTCCAATATTCTAACATGTACGCATAAATATGACAATTTAACGCCCCACCTCACACTCAGACATTGACAATGAAGACTGCTCCGCGTCCTAAAAAATTCAATGAACGCAGCGGGGACGTGGTCAAAATGGTAAAAATATACGTACTTACCAATTCCCTGCAGGTACTCACTGCGTCTAACACCTGCCAATTAATTTCTTACCACACGCGTGCTTTCTTACTACGTCCTTAATACATTCTTACTACGACCAATCGGATCATAACATGTGCTTATCACGCGCTTACCGCGCTTTCAACCCAGTGACAACGCAGTGAGAACGCCATGCAATCTTTCCCGTCAGCACCACGCTTGTACTACGTCAATGAAGTCCCAACTAGGTTTTAGTTATGTTGATACTACATTAGTGCCGTCGTTACTACGTCCTTATTAACGTCTTACTGCGTTCTCACTCCGTTATTTTTAAAATGTCCAAAGTTTGACCACGTCCGTGGAGACAATTCTGCGTCTTTATCGGTTTCTACTGCGTTCCTACTACTTTGTACAAGTTCTTACTGTGTCCATCCACTTGTTCAAGGACGTAGTGGGAACGTTGGCTGAGTGTGAAGGGGGGGGGGGGGGGGGGGGGCGGGTTTAAACAATTTTTAAAAAAATATTGCTTTACCGATTTACACTGCTCTTATTTCTTGGGCGTAAGAATCTTACAAGGGAGGTAATTATTAAGTGAGACTTTGAAGTGGCGTGGCAGGTTTAGTAACACCGAGAAAAATTGAAATTAAACAGCTTTATACAAATTTTATAAGAGGTTTTGCTTTTATATGTTATAAAAGTGTAATTTAAATGATATTTAGTAGTGACGTTTTGGTGGTGGTTTTGTCAATGATGATGCATAAGGGGAGGGGGGGGGGAGATGTTGCGATTAATCAACAATAACTGATATTACACACTGTACCACATGTGACTACATTACATTTTTACGTTGAATGTGTATATTAAAGCCGTTTTGTAAATGTCACTGATTATTACTCGTGCAATTGGTTTCAAAGCATTTTCCTTTTTTTTTTATTAATACTTAAAGCAGAATGTTTTGCATGGTAAACAAAAAATAAAAATATACCGGAGAAAATGTAACAAATTTCCTTTATTTTGATGTTTTTTTCAAAACAATTTATCAACGCACATAAATCGAAACTTTTAAAGAATTTTATTCATTAATAAAGATTGTGTACTCATTTTTGTAACACCATTATCAATATCAGTTTAACCTAACCAAACCTTAATCGTTATAGTTACCACCGTGTGTATCTACCGTTTTGCTACACATCCCCGTCTAACATGTTCAACAGAAGACTTTTATTTAGTTAAATGCACCGTTGACAAGTGTATTAAACTGATTTAAAGGCTTAATGGTTTCTTTTTTTTTCTGGGCATGTTTATTAACCGTACAAAACGTTTGACTTAAAGTAAATGTATTGACTAGGTAAATGATCACGGCATTTTTATAACCATTTAATACACACACGTGGTGTTAAAGTTAATTTACTTGTAGTATTTGCAAATTTTATAATAATGTATGCAGTTTTGAAACATTTTTATCATGATTTCTGTTATATAATGGTGGTCAACACACTGATTCATCGTTCCTGTTGTCCGCTTAGCGGTTATCCAATTCTTGACAACACTGTATCTCTGCTATTCGCTAAATACTTCCCTACATAATCGAAGGAGGAATAAACTTTTGCCGAATGGGGATTCGAACACACGATTCACTCAGTTACCGATTAAGCTAGCCAGGCCTGGGTCCCGTAGTTTAAAACAAGATTCAAAAGACTGGTTTTTAAACAAATCATTTATCACAACTTCCGAACCGAGACCCCGCAGTGGTGATAAATATGTAGAGCGTCCGCCTTGCATGCGGAAAAAACGTGAGTTCGATTTCCAGCTGGGACATTCCAAAGAAAAATGGTACTAGAAGCCTTTTGCTTGGTGCTTAGAAGTAATGGTATATTTTTCGGTCTGGTCGGTGCAGTGTCAGTATAATGTGACTAGGTAGGGTATCATACCAAATGGGGCAGGTTCAGAATACTGTCTCCAGTAGACAGCGTCAAAATATGTCTGAAAAAGTATTGTACAGATGTAAGAAACGCTTAACAACAACAGCGAACTGGAAAAAAATCCCCAAAAAAGAATGCGTTATTGTTTATAGGTTTAAATAAAACAGTAACCTACCTTCGAACACCTCAACGATACAGTGCTACCAGCTCACCAACCACCGCTTCACTGTAGTTGATATTATCCTTAAATAATATAATCATCCAACGTAACCAAAATATTCAAAATATTCTAAATATAAATATATATCAGCGTACACACCTGCTTTACCAGATTCGACTTAAAGGCGCTGAAAAACCCCTTTGTAGTAAAATAACATAAATACCTGCAACGACATGATCCGTGATGATATACTGTAGTATACACAAGACTGTGACAACTAAAACTAGTTTGTTGCAGTTTTTATGTGCAGTTAAGTCCCTAAAAGACATATGTTTTACATGCTAGGCATGGTAGACGGACGACTACAAAATGTTTTAGCAATAGATCAAATTTGTGACGCTAAATGGATTTTATATAAAACGTTATACGCATCATAGAATACACACATTGTTGATTTGAATGATAAAACGGACATAAAGATACGTGTCAACCAAATAGAAGCAATACAATGTTAAAACCTGAGTAACCGATATATAAAGCATGAAATGTCTATTATTTGTGATAATGATGATAAGATGCGTATTATTTGCAATATAATGTATGTATATAAAACTCGTTTACTGACACACAGAAAAAAGAGTGTATATTGGAATGTTGTATTATATTCATATTTTAATGTTGATTTTTTTTTCACTGTTTAATATATATATGTTTTGTACAATCTTCATTATGTTGGAGGAAATAAAGTTGATAAATTAAATAATAGTTAAGTCACATATTACGCATGTTACACATAACAAGCGTATATGTGAATTGTGTGACAAATGTAACGTAGTGCTTTTTTTTTTATTTAACGACTGTTTTTAGAAAAAAAAACATAAACTGTAACAGCTGGTATTTCGTTTTATTTTTCAAAATGACTTTGAGAAGCAGTAATTCACATATATTTTGACAGAGCAGGATTGGAACCGAATTGATGAAGGTTAAACGAAAAGCGTTGTTTTTCTAATGAATGGTTTCAATCAAATCGCTCAGAATTATCAAAATAGAATATTCTATTTTACATAGAATATTTTGACCGTTCGACGATGCTGCCTTTCTTCCTGAACAAATGAAACTGCTCCAGGAGCGATAAAGCAGATCAACATCTAAACCGCCTATACTTGTATCTGCTTTTTCGATCTTATTAATACACGATTTACACGTATATTCTAACATGTACCTTTCATAAATACCATATGTTGACAATAGTAACACAAACCAAATTTACCTGACCCGGGCTGTCAATCAAACAAGACGATTATCCAATCAGTGATCGACGTTGGTTGCTATTTTGTCATTTTCCTCAGGCAGGCTTACGATGTCTTAGTCAACAATACATTGTATTTTCTTAGACAAGCAATTACATGTGGCCAGTGAACGAAGCGATATTCGTTCTCGCGTCTTGTCAATTACACTGTCACCGAGCTTGACCTTCTTTTAACTCTAACTGTCGTGTATTTCAATAGCAATAACAGATAAAAGTATTAAAATTTAGAAGCATTTACTTTAAGTTGCTAATTGTGATTAAATCCCTATGTATTTATATTATTTAATCACCGTATAGTTGCACCCCTCCTATATAGTGTAATTATATCTGATTAGTGTCACAAATCATTATAATGTTATACCGAAGGTGACCATCGGCAACCCGTATGCAAACCAACAGTAAATATTAAAATCATAGATTTGTTTTGGATTTGGGATTAAGATCCAGATGCCTTGGGAAAACAATCAGCTCCGGTTACAATTGTATACATGGTTGTTAATTGAGAAAACAATGACACAGTATTGATACTTTGAATTCGGAAATATGAAACAGATACTTTTAAATTATTTGAATTGCATTAAAAAACTACAAAAGTAAAAAATATACAACACCTTTTGTATAGCTCAATTTCCATCCAATATACAACAGCTTTTGCCGATTATGATATATATCATTGAAAAATAAGCAACAAAACTCATATTGATCATTTTAAAACTAATTTCTTCGACAGGTGTTTATGTAATCAACGTTTCCGTATTTAGATATGATAATAAATCAATGGCTTTTTAAAAGGAAATTCTACATGAGATACGTGGTAAGGCGTTATTTTCAATGGTGACACAGTTAATGAGTCACCCAATTCACATAATAGAACCATAATATATAACGTTTCAAGATATATGAAAGAAGTATTGGGAATTTGAAAAACAGTATTAACTAATAAAGAAAAGTGTTAATCCTCATTTCGTTTATCAACCATTATCATTTATTTTGTTACATACTCTGAACTATAGATTATGTACAAGGTTATGTTAGTGTAGAATTTAATTATTGCATGTTAGGTGAATGTACGTTTATATTGACTATACATTGTATATACTTCATACAAATCTTAGTAAAATATATATTTTGCTCTGTTCTGTTAAAGAAATAGAACAAAAACAAATATGTCCTCAACAAAAATTAGGTTAGTTATTGAATTCAAACTAGCAGATACATGCTTTGATATTGCAGAGAAATAAATCAATTTTTTTATGACTGAATAGAAATCATACTTTAGATTATTAAAAAAACATTAATCGAAGAAATAAAAACAAGCGCTAGACATTATAAACTGGATTACCTTGATTTTAAGTTAGAAACTATCCGTTGTTTAAAACAGTTCTTTATCACATGTTTCAAGTTCACTCTCTTATTTACAGTAGATAACGAATATAAACGAGACTGTCTGTCGTTTTTGCTGAATGTTATCGTTTAAAGAATTATGTTTACGGACTAAAACGGTTGGTTTTTTCCTTGTCACAAGTTATCGTTATAAAGTTCATTTTAAGTACGGTTGTTGTATGATGTTTAGCGTTGCTTTCGTCATATTGCGACGGTGTTTATTTGGGACAGTATTCTGAGCGCTGTCACACTGGAGTATCATGCCGCAGACACATGATATCATACCCCGCCTAATCACATTATACTGACACCGAGCCGACCAGACCTAGAACTTTCCTCTTAATGCTGAGCGTCAAGTGAGGAAGCTTCTAGTACCATTTTTAAAGTCTTTGGTATGACCCGGTCACGACCTTCAGCATGCAAGGCGGACGCTCTACAACTAGACCATGCTGTGGTCAGTTTTAAGAACAGTTTGTGTTACTTGTTAAGAAGGTGCTGGTCAGATCATTCCAATTCTGTTTTGGAGCGATAATCGATATATTAAGATAGTTTTATTAATTTTATTCAAACTTATTGTTTATAAACATTTCACATGGGACAAAGTCGCGATCAAAATTTATTGAACATCGCAGCGGTGGTCTTGTGGTAGAACGTCCACCTCCCATGCGGAATGTCAGTTTACCAAAGATTTTTAAAATGGTAGTTTTGGCGCTATGCATTTAGAGGACGGTTCTATGTCTAGCCAGCCCGGTGTCAGTATAACGTGGCTGGCTGGGGTACATTACCATGTGTCTGCGGCATTATACTCCAGTGTGTTTGTACATTATCTGAACGTACTGTTACCATATGCTCATGGATGTTTTGTTAAGGTCAGCGAGTCTCATTTATATATATTATTTCTAACCAAAGTATACTTTATATTGATCTGTAGAACGGACTCAATCGGAATAGCTTGGTCCGTTCTGATTAGTGAGATATCAGATTTTAGGATATGCTATCAATTTATCGCTTCTTATGTGTGCATATCTGTAACAGGTGGCATACGAAGCACGTTCACACATAAGAAGCGATACAGAGTTACAAAGGCCCTATCCGATTACAAATGTGTATTGTCCCTATATTCAGAGCCTGTAACTAAATACAAATAAGCCAAACGAACAGCATAAAGATATCAGTAGAATACGTGGTATATCCCAATATTTAGTCTATACCACAACGTGCTCAAATGTACTTTTCCATCATTGCTATTTAACAGACCTGTAACTATCTTTACACCGCCGAATACCCACGCGTAATCAATTCTGATACTCTCTCTCCATTTATCACCCGTGTGATATTACACTAGCTTTGCGTCGTATCTGCCAAGCTACAATTCAACCATATTATTGGTTCCTTCACGATTTCATAAAGGGAACATTATCCAATCGTAACGCTTGTTTCATGTAATAGCTGTTATGATAAGTCGTTAATGTAAGCCGTATTTTGTTCTGTTCTGTTCATATAAAACGACACAGAGCTAGCGTAATTTCCCACGAGTGATGGGTGGAGGATAATGGAATAGACACCCGTGGGTATCCGACAATGTTATCTGTAACACTGTAAGCTTATTTGCTTTTATGATCAACCAACCATACTACATTTGCCCATGCAATTTTTAACAGTATGCATATGTAACTTAACAGACCATGCATAGTAACACATATCTATAACTAGTATAGAGGATATTTGTTTGGTTTGGAGTAAGATCGAATTATATTTTATCAAGTGATCACCCAAAGTCATATTTATTTTTGTGATCAAAAGAATATTATATTTGGTGATCACGAGATGAAATACCAAAACGTTTATATTGACTATACATTTAGTAAGTTTTATTTTTATTATTTTGTTTGATATATATATATTTTTTAAAAAAATATGAAAGGACAAAACAATTTTTTTTCATAACGTCACTGTTTGAAACAGTGGATTACCATAAATAATCCACTGAGAAATATCTATATATAATTAATCAAAAAGCATAAAAAACATATATAGTGACTTTATTATTTAATGTATGAACATGAAGCTTATACATAATAGATGTATTGTATCATACCGTAGAAACGGCTTGGTCGAGTAGTGGTATGACATCGGAATGTATATCAAGAGATTGCGGAATTTTCTTTTACAATTGGTTCTTTGACAGGTTGGACCATAGATAACTTACAACTTACATTAAAGCTTCCGTCGGTTTTGGATGTAGAACGGATATTCCCGGATATCTCATGTTTCTCCAAAGAAAATATCAATAAGGAATGTCACGAATGTATATCATGTTTTCTCTCATCTTCTTTATCTTGCCTTTTATAGCTTGAGAATATCTGCGACGTTTCTTGATACATTGAACAGTAGCTGTTCTTATTGTTTTGACTATTCAGTTCGTACATTATAAAGTCCCATCTTGCGTCATAATTAGATAATGATAACTAGACTATCAATGACATTATCGTGTAAGCAGTTGTATCAAAATTTTACCCAGTTTCTTGTTATTATTTACCGCCAAGTTTAGCAAATGCTCAGATAAGAACAGACAATATATATATTAATATTAATCTAGTGTCTAACGAGTTGCTCTGCAATATCATATCTCCAATTAGCTCATATTGTTGTTAGCGTAGGAGTACAATACAGGGAAACATACAGAACGAGAGACTATTCAAAGGTGTATACGTTAGTACCGTTATACCTTGTGTTTGGAAATGACATTCCATTTTACAAAAAAATAGGGCATATTTGCGAAAGAATTTGTATTCTGGCTGTGATCATTTCAAGTCCAGTTGCAGTTTTTATCAACTTCAAAATGTTTAGAGTTACTTTTTATTTCCAACAAATGTCTGTCTAAACTGTGATAGAATTGTAGGTATAGAGCGTGTTCTATGCTAGCCAGTTGAACTTCATATTAGATCAAGTTTCCCGTGTTCTGTACGATTTCGTTGTAATCGAGAGATAACTTCGACTTGGTATTGTCATGCTTGTCCTTTATACACATATACATGCCAAATATCGTATTGGTCATATGATTCTTCCGTGTGGTACGCCCGATATGACAGAAGCTTCTGAAAACGTGTCATCTTTCAGAACAACGGGAACATTTTGTTATATACTATACTTTATACTTATACTATAGTTTGATGCTAGACTGTATCGCCTTTTTTGAATGGAGGGGAGTATTTCTATCTTAAATAAGTTTAAAGTCTTAGAAAAAACTTTATCTAATCAATAGACAAGCGGACAAGCGGTTGTTGTTTGTCAGGACCAGGAGTTAAAAAAATTAGGAGATACGAAGTCTTGTTCGCCGACATAGTGATGTTTTGGCAAAATGATGTACTCATTTGCTTTTGGAAAGTACTGAAGATTATCTTTGTACATCCATTTAAACTTATTGGTGGGGATAACGGATTTAGCATATTTCACTCCGATAATGCAGTCCCATGGTATATGTATCTACAGATGGTATGAAAATATTGTGAGGTAATATGACTTAAAATAGACGTTGGAGAAATGTTTGATACGGATATATGAAACACTAAAAATCCATTTGACTATTAAAGACAGAGGAGCTATTTGAGATCTGGAATCGTTCTCTTCATGCAAGCTTAGTGTATTGATAAACTTTGATTGATGTAATTATATGTTTTGAATATTTAAAGTTCAACGCATGAATCATACAAGAAGGACCTAAAACAATAAGAACAATAATAATAATAAGGATAATAATCAAATTATAAAAGATACATACACACTCAAAACAAAACATGAAAAGTGCGTACATGTATAAACAGTCAGAGATATAAACTTTTCATATATTTATTACTACAAAACTTAATCTTCTGAGTGCAAATTTGGCTGCAAATACAATAGTTTCAAATTTACAACAAGTCGTACACTCACGAAGAGAATACTTCATTTACAATCAATTCTATTTTGGAATTGAAACAACATAATGATTAAAACTAGTAAACATTTCATGATGGAAAATGATTTTTCTACAATCACATCTAAAATAATATTTTACTCATATACACATAATGTTTCAGCTCATATGAGTGTAACAGCATCCTCGATAACGCTGTCAACAATCAGGACAACAAACCCGTAATTTAGTAATTATCTTAAAATAGGTTTCTAGGCATGAGTATTATAAAACTTGTCTGATATAAGCAAACTTAAATTTAATCAATTAATGCAAGTATTTATTTTGATATTTTAGAAATTCGTCTTGTACGTTTTCCTATAGCAACTAACAATTCAAGAAAAAATTAATGCAAGTAATTATTTTGATATTTAAGAAATTCATCTTGTACGTTTTCCTATAGCAACTAACAATTTCAGAAAAAAATCGTTTTATACATAATATATATTGAACAAATATAGAAACTTCCTCTGTCTTTAAGTGTCTTAAGATGTCTGGCAGAGTATTATTTGAAGCAAAAGAAATGTCCATCAACTACGATGTCACCGACTTTGACGGAAGAAATTTTCAACCAAAGCTAATAGTTTCAGTACGGGTGGCAGATCGGTTCTGTTAATGTTTAGCGTAGACTTAAACGACTGTAGTTTAATTGCGATAATTCGGTTCTTTTGACGTCATACAAATCAATTACAAAGGTCAATAAAAACACAAAAAGGTAAATAACAATTTTTACAAGTTCATTGATAGTATGTATCTATTAATTAAAAACCTCACCGGGTTAGTCCATAAAGTATAGAACTGACAATATATTGGCAATCAATACGGTGTTAGATTAAACATTTTCTATTTTGTTCCAGTAGCTCATGTCACAATCCAATATAATGTACTAACGGTTATCCTACAACAAACTGATAGTGGCTACATTTGTTATACGACGTATTTTTATTTCAATTTTGAGTAAAGATATAATAAATAGATTCAAACCTTACATCATGAACTTAGCCTAGCATTAAAGTAATGTTTTGCCCTCTCTCGGTCCTAGTTTTCAAACTAAAAAGGTGATAGGGACTACTTATTAATAAATAGATTGAAATCATATGATCATATCTATGATACATGTAAAATAAACATACACAAATATAATTAATTATGCTTCAAAATTCTGAAGGAGAGCTTTTTAGTAATGAGTTTATTTTATGGGGTGTTGGGGTGGGGCGTGTAGGAAGCAAACAATAGTTATTTTATAAAACAAGACTGGTTCCTACGGTTATGGGAATAGGAAGTAATTCGAGCAATAGGACTGATGCTGCCAACTGCAGCAATAGGTGGTAGTGAACATTTATTGTTCTGTTTATTTTTATCAAAAATGTTTGTTGATTTCATGTTCATTTAGATTCTAACCGTTTACTACAAAATACACAAAAATGGTATTTTATGTTAGGTTTGTAAAACATAGAAATACCGCGAAAGGAACCATTTTGTTTTCAAGCGATGTATTGAATGAGTATATGTAATGTTATCATTATCTTTGTTTTTGTGGTTGAGAAAGGGTAGGGCGTAAATACAATAGAGTATTCTATCTATATGTAATTTAACCATTTTTTTTGTTCTCAAAATATTTTTCTTTTTCCATATAAAATAAAAGATCCATTCACAAATGTGAATTGAATTTGCTGAGGTTAGGAAAAGTGTCATAGTTATATACACATAGTTTAAATACAGTTCTAAAAGTAAACCTATCCATCTCTTCAAGAAGAAACTTTCACTGACGAATTTGTACATTGTCCAAACCAGAGAGATTTAAAAAATGCGAGCATTTCAGTTTTAACTGATTGCCTCTGTAAGCATTTTCTTGACATATATTGGGTTATATACTTTTATGAATATGTATTTTCAATTGTATTTGTATATGTATTTTTATTGTAGTTATTTTATATGGATATGTATAGTGTGATATTATCATACAGAATACCTATTCCTTCACTCACAAAATAGTGTTTCATAGTATTATAACAACACTGGTTGGGAGAAAAGTGTATTTCAATACACGTATTCTTTTATACTTTAATATATCATAATCGGTCAACTGGATATTACATATGTGTAACATCCATTGGTATTATGTGCTTTTCTTCCGCCCCCGTTTCTTTACTCGTATCAATGGCTGGGTTTTCATTGTCATCAATGATCTCTGGTAATTTCCGGCAAAGCGTCTCCGGTAACATGATGGTAAGCATTCCATCGATTGTAGTGATCACGCCGAACAGGATCAATGGTATGTGGACTTGTTAACAAAGCCATCCTTAAATTTGATAGAATACATGATAAGCTAAAACAATCTATAAAAGGACCTATAATCCTAATAAACATGTAGATGTATGTATATATGCCTGTTAGTAGGTAGGAAGGTAGGTAGGTAGGTAGGTAGGTAGGTAGTAGGTACAGTAAAATGGGGAACAGCTAAGACAATACTGAAACAAATACTAAGAAAAAGAGCAGCAATATACTGTTCCAATGTCCGTTAAAGGATTTATGGCACTCGCTAACATTGAGTTTTCACAAGAGTATTGCCTAACACGATTTTATTTAAAAATACTATGTCCTTTTTTATTTATACTTTAAAACACACACTTATGATTATGAGTTTCAATCTAATTAACACTTGTTTTAATTCAAGATAGAAGAAGATTGTATTTGACTCATAATAATGTTCTGATTTTAAAAATTAAAGCTGCAAGGCTTGATATCTATTATGACACTCCTTCCACTGCACTATTCTTGTCCATTCTCCTATGACATTATTCTAATCATCTTGTTTATAGTGTTAATAAGAAATACCAACCTGATTATAGTGGGATAAAACTCCGACGTGTACAGAAATATCACACTGAAAAGTCCACCCATAGCAAACTTCCCTGCAATAGCAAGACCGCTGGATAAGTATACCAGGTCACTCTTAACCGCTATCACCACCCCATCACTAATCATGAATACCGACGCAATTGCAAAGTACGTCAAAAGCGGTTTCTGATGACCAAATCTAGAATTAAACATTGTACACATAGTTATATGAACAGATAACCATATTCCTTATACATTTAAAAATGCTTATTATTAAAGCTTTAGATCATTATATTTTATAGAATTTGTCCGAAATAAATCAACAAATATCCAGAGCGTATGTCTCAATTCAAATGCCTGTATGCATAAGTAATATTGGGCATAGTTTATATTCAATGACACAAGTTATTGCTGGATATAGTGAAACTGCATTATTAATCTGTTCGAGTATCTGGCATTTTCTACTTTAAGAGCCACTGTGTGACAGTGAAATCACCGAAAGTGCGGGTATCTGATATTACCCACACCTCGGTAGGTGAAGTGCAACAACTAAAAGAGCGGGTATCTGATATTACCAACTTTGCGGTAGGTGAAGTGCAATAACGGAAACTGCTGGTATCTGATATTACCTACACCGCGGTATGTAAAGTGCAATAACTAAAAGTGCGGGTATCTGATATTACCCATACCTCGGTAAATAAAGTGCAATAACGAAAACTGCTGGTATCTGATATTACCCACACCGCGGTATATAAAGCGCAATAACTAAAAGTGCGGGTATCTGATAATACCAACACCTCGGTAGGTGAAGTGCTATAACTAAAAGTGCGGGTATCTGATATTACCAACACCTCGGTAGGTGAAGTGCTATAACTAAAAGTGCGGGTATCTGATATTACCCACACCGCGGTATATAAAGTGCAATAACTAAAAGTGCTATTATCTGATATTTCCCACACCTCGGTAGGTGAAGTGCAATAACTAAAAGTGCTGGTATCTGATATTTCCCACACCTCGGTAAATAAAGTGCAATAACGAAAACTGCTGGTATCTGATATTACCAACACCTCGGTAGGTGAAGTGCTATAACTAAAAGTGCTGGTATCTGATATTTCCCACACCGCGGTATATAAAGTGCAATAACTAAAAGTGCTATTATCTGATATTTCCCACACCTCGGTAGGTGAAGTGCAATAACTAAAAGTGCTGGTATCTGATATTTCCCACACCTCGGTAAATAAAGTGCAATAACGAAAACTGCTGGTATCTGATATTACCAACACCTCGGTAGGTGAAGTGCTATAACTAAAAGTGCTGGTATCTGATATTTCCCACACCGCGGTATATAAAGCGCAATAACTAAAAGTGCGGGTATCTGATAATACCAACACCTCGGTAGGTGAAGTGCTATAACTAAAAGTGCGGGTATCTGATATTACCCACACCGCGGTATATAAAGTGCAATAACTAAAAGTGCTATTATCTGATATTACCAACACCTCGGTAGGTGAAGTGCTATAACTAAAAGTGCGGGTATCTGATATTACCCACACCGCGGTATATAAAGTGCAATAACTAAAAGTGCTATTATCTGATATTACCAACACCTCGGTAGGTGAAGTGCTATAACTAAAAGTGCTGGTATCTGATATTACCCATACCTCGGTAAATAAAGTGCAATAACGAAAACTGCTGGTATCTGATATTACCCACACCTCGGTAGGTGAAGTGCTATAACTAAAAGTGCGGGTATCTGATATTACCCACACCGCGGTATATAAAGTGCAATAACTAAAAGTGCTATTATCTGATATTACCAACACCTCGGTAGGTGAAGTGCTATAACTAAAAGTGCGGGTATCTGATATTACCCACACCGCGGTATATAAAGTGCAATAACTAAAAGTGCTATTATCTGATATTACCAACACCTCGGTAGGTGAAGTGCTATAACTAAAAGTGCTGGTATCTGATATTACCCATACCTCGGTAAATAAAGTGCAATAACGAAAACTGCGGGTATCTGATATTACCCACACCGCGGTATATAAAGCGCAATAACTAAAAGTGCTATTATCTGATATTACCAACACCTCGGTAGGTGAAGTGCTATAACTAAAAGTGCGGGTATCTGATATTACCCACACCGCGGTATATAAAGCGCAATAACTAAAAGTGCTATTATCTGATATTACCAACACCTCGGTAGGTGAAGTGCTATAACTAAAAGTGCGGGTATCTGATATTACCAACACCTCTGTAGGTGAAGTGCTATAACTAAAAGTGCGGGTATCTGATATTACCAACACCTCGGTATATAAAGTGCAATAACTAAAAGTGCTATTATCTGATATTACCAACACCTCGGTAGGTGAAGTGCTATAACTAAAAGTGCTGGTATCTGATATTACCAACACCTCGGTAGGTGAAGTGCTATAACTAAAAGTGCGGGTATCTGATATTACCAACACCTCGGTAGGTGAAGTGCTATAACTAAAAGTGCTATTATCTGATATTACCAACACCTCGGTAGGTGATGTGCTATAACTAAAAGTGCGGGTATCTGATATTACCCACACCGCGGTATATAAAGTGCAATAACTAAAAGTGCTATTATCTGATATTACCAACACCTCGGTAGGTGAAGTGCTATAACTAAAAGTGCGGGTATCTGATATTACCCACACCGCGGTATATAAAGTGCAATAACTAAAAGTGCTATTATCTGATATTACCAACACCTCGGTAGGTGAAGTGCTATAACTAAAAGTGCTGGTATCTGATATTACCCATACCTCGGTAAATAAAGTGCAATAACGAAAACTGCGGGTATCTGATATTACCAACACCTCGGTAGGTGAAGTGCTATAACTAAAAGTGCGGGTATCTGATATTACCCACACCGCGGTATATAAAGCGCAATAACTAAAAGTGCTATTATCTGATATTACCAACACCTCGGTAGGTGAAGTGCTATAACTAAAAGTGCGGGTATCTGATATTACCCACACCGCGGTATATAAAGTGCAATAACTAAAAGTGCTATTATCTGATATTACCAACACCTCGGTAGGTGAAGTGCTATAACTAAAAGTGCTGGTATCTGATATTTCCCACACCGCGGTATATAAAGCGCAATAACTAAAAGTGCGGGTATCTGATAATACCAACACCTCGGTAGGTGAAGTGCTATAACTAAAAGTGCGGGTATCTGATATTACCCACACCGCGGTATATAAAGTGCAATAACTAAAAGTGCTATTATCTGATATTACCCACACCTCGGTAGGTGAAGTGCTATAACTAAAAGTGCGGGTATCTGATATTACCCATACCTCGGTAAATAAAGTGCAATAACGAAAACTGCTGGTATCTGATATTACCAACACCTCGGTAGGTGAAGTGCTATAACTAAAAGTGCTGGTATCTGATATTACCCATACCTCGGTAAATAAAGTGCAATAACGAAAACTGCTGGTATCTGATATTACCAACACCTCGGTAGGTGAAGTGCTATAACTAAAAGTGCTGGTATCTGATATTTCCCACACCGCGGTATATAAAGTGCAATAACTAAAAGTGCGGGTATCTAATATTACCAACACCTCGGTAGGTGAAGTGCTATAACTAAAAGTGCTGGTATCTGATATTACCAACACCTCGGTAGGTGAAGTGCTATAACTAAAAGTGCGGGTATCTGATATTACCCATACCTCGGTAAATAAAGTGCAATAACGAAAACTGCTGGTATCTGATATTACCCACACCGCGGTATATAAAGCGCAATAACTAAAAGTGCGGGTATCTGATATTACCAACACCTCGGTAGGTGAAGTGCTATAACTAAAACACGTTGCTTGGGTGATAAAATGAAAAGATCCTCAGTCAGAAAGGAGTATCACGTTATGTAAATGTGGTTGTCAATATCATCCCACCTGTGCACTTGCTTGGTATGTTTTAATGGGGCAACTGCTACAGAACAGATTAATACTTTTAACTGTTCAACAATTGAGATCGCTATATGTCCAACTGCACCGTACGGTATTTGATTGTACCGCGCATTCGGCATGCATCCGCACAACAAGCCATAAAACCAAATCCATCTATAAAACCAAATCCATTTGCAAAGATGCTCACGAAACCTGAAAAAGAGACCGTTCTGCAAAATGTTTTTGTAGACAAAATTTAACTTGTATGTATATCCACGAACAACCATTAAAAATAATGATATATTGATTAACAATTGCCTGAATATTTATTTACATCTTAGTGATGTAAATCACAAGTGATATCGCAAACCTATCATTGTAATACATATTATATAATTTTGATAGTGAAATAGCTAAACCACTAACTATAATCTTTAGCATCATATATCTCAATAAATGTATAAATATTGGGGGAAAATAGCTGAAGGAATCCACCTAGAATTCCATATTGATTTAACGCTAGTATTGTCCAACAAACATGTAAATACATATATATATATATATATATATATATATATATATATATATATATATATGTCATGAGAAACTAATAAACATTTCACACAAAAGCTTAAATAAATGATAAAAGTTTTAAAATATTAAAATTCTGACATGTTCATAATACTGTTGCCTTTCACACGACCACAAGAGACAAACCTTAAGATCAGTTATGTAATATTCTTTAATTATCGTATATAAGAGACTTCATTCACTTGATCTTTAAAAACTAATATTCAATTGAAGAAAAATGGCAAACTAAAATATTTAATCTCCTAGACCAAAGACTGTTTATTCTAATTCTAAACCACTAGTATTACTCGAATCTCTATTCCATACCATATTAACATGCTCAACTTGTTAATCACTTCAAAACAACTCTAAACTTTTTATACACGGACAAACGAAAAACCATCAATAGTTTCATCACATCCAAGTCATGCATTCCTCTTTGTTGAATATTCACCAGTACTTGCACATGAAACATTATCATATCATGTAAAATTCAGCGTACATAGTTACATTCTATCAGTACTATTGATATCAATTCATGTGCATGTCTGCACATTGTTAATGATCTCATTGAAGATTGAATTTGTTCAAACGAGCTCTCTCGTTAAATAAGTCCTAACTATTACAATTATTGTGAATATTATCAATGACTTACCAAAGATAAAATTTTCTAAGTACATGTGTAAGCAGCGTATCGATAAACGAGTACCGGTGACTGCGATATTCTGCTATAATCTAACAACTTACCAAATGTAGAACAATATAAGGCTGCACATTCTAAGTACATGTGTACGCAGCGTATCGATAAACGAGTACCGGTGACTGCGATAGTCTACTATAATCTAACAACTTACCAAAGATAAAACAGTATAAGGCTGCACTTTTTAAGTACATGTGTACGCAGCGTATCGATAAACGAGTACCGGTGACTGTGATATTCTGCTATAATCTAACAATTTACCAAATATAGAACAGTATAAGGCTGCACTTTCTAAGTACATGTGTACGCAGCGTATCGATCAACAAATACCGGTGATTGCGATATTCTGCTATAATCTAACAACTTACCAAAGATAAAACAGTATAAGGCTGCACTTTTTAAGTACATGTGTACGTAGCGTATCGATAAATGAGTACCGGTGACTGCAATATTCTGTTATAATATAAGAACTAACCAAATATAGAACAGTATAAGGCTGCACTTTTTAAGTACAGGTGTACGCAGCGTATCGATAAATGAGTTCCGGTGACTGCAATATTCTGCTATAATCTAACAACTTACCAAATATAGAACAGTATAAGGCTGCACTTTTTAAGTACAGGTGTACGCAGCGTATTTATAATCGAGTGCCGTTGACTATCCTGATCTTAACTCTCAAGTTGTTTATTTATAAAGTCCCATTCGTCCTTGGGAAAATCCAATATGTTACACTTGGTTACCTAGGCAACATGTTTCTTCGCCACTTCTGTTCTTTAAGGCATTACCATCCATCTAACAGATTCTGGTATAAAACTAAAATAAAACAAATATTCTGTGAATTCATATCCACCACTCAAAGGGGCAATTGACTAAGCACAATTGACATTGCCTGTGGATGCTTTTACTTGAACAGCGCATGATGATGCCTGAGAGGTGATACAATATTGTAATGTTGAAAACATAATTAAAATGTTTTTTTTGTGGTAGAGGACAGGTGTGAGATAAAGTAAAACCAAGGTAAAGGTCATAAAATAAACAAAGGGACATATAAAAGCAGGATAGAAGTTTTATAGGTCACTGTTGGTTAGTCGTGGTGAAACAAAAAAAATGGCGATTGGATAAACATTTAAGATAATGTCAAATGTACATGTTTTCTAGGAGTGGGGTGTCATTTGAGGAACTGTCTATGGAGCGATATATGTCGTCACTTCATGAAGGCCTAACCTCATATAAACGTTCATGATAGCAGGTGATGTTACTCAATAGACATATAGGCCAATTTCCATTTGGTCTAAATGTGTTGAGTGTTGTGTCCGCAATATTGTTCCAAAGACGTAATATAATGTTAAAAAAGAAAGGGACAGTACTCAATAAAAAATCATTGAATTTGACCACCAACACCATATGGCTCAGGTTGCGTACAAGTTTAATCCAAATAGGATTAAAACGTTTGGAGATGTTGCGTCCGCAAGTTTAGTGGTCAAAAACATGACGGGCAGACGGGACTGGCGGATACCATTTCACCTTTCCCCTCAAATATTCTTTGACAAACGGGGGATAAAAAGTAGAAATATGACAAAATTGCAGAAGGCAAGTATTGTTAGATTACATATAAATTAGAAAGTTAATCACACAATAAGTCATACACATTTTTTTAATGAATGACAGTCATTCGTTCCATAGATTTACAACAACCAATACTTTTCTTACACCTGTCGCAACAGTAAATTGAATTTTTAATCGAAGATGTCCGGAAATTTCCAAACGTTTACGAATATAGTCGAGATCGGATAGACTACTCCATTGACATTATTCCACGGGTCAGATCTAATTCAAATATAAACAATAAGAGTGAGTTTAAATTCATGATATTGACTATACAGGCATTGTGCAACAAACGCAATCAAGATAGTAAAATTTATGCTAAATATTAGAATTATACCAGTTTATTATTCTATTAAAACGATAAAATGGTATGATTATGCCGCTTGAAAAAAAGAAGCAATTAATTTTTCGATTTTTGAAACACGTCTCAATGTATGTATTTTATCAAGTTTATGTTATTGAAGAATGTGTAATTTTGGCGTACATGTACTTTCATCAAAATCTAACTAGTCATTTAAATAATTACGACTTTTAACATTGTTTTAAAAGTACAATTTGGCGATGCACATGCCATATTATGAATTGTTTTTGTCACGTTATCCACTTATTCGGACCAATACTCAAAATACACGCATTATATCATTGTTATGTAAGTAAGTTGAGATTTTAGTTCCAATGATTTTCTCTAATGATATTATCCAAAAACTAAACTGGTAGTAAACACTTCTAAATGGGTCGTATTCTTGAACATCGCAAGAAAACATAACAGGAGTACAAAACATAACTAGAGCACATGGTAGAAAGATTTCCAGTTGAAAACATATGTATGTCTGCACGATAATCACAAAAAGCATACTATGTGTAAACGATAGCAAGAACACTGGGTAGGTAGATTGCCAGTTGTAAATGTATTGCGTTTACACGAAAATCAAAAGAACACTTTCTATATGTAGATCACAGTAAGAACACTTGTTAAGCAGATTGCAAGCTGTAGATATATCCAGTCTTGAACAAGATACGCAATAAGGGCAATCGTCATGACGCTGAATCCCCAGCAACATTCCAAAATGGGACCAACGTAGTAAAAACATTTCCATAGATAATGTATAGGTCGATATCTATAAACCTGGATAGAAGCATTATTACCCTTATGTATAAAATCTATAACATAAGAATATTTCCACCAAGGTAATGAAATGAGGTTTTGTAAAATATTATTCTCATATATATCAGAAAGTGAATGATTTGAAATCCATCATAATTCGAACTAGTTATTTCTATCAAATAAACCAAGGCACATTTCTAATTTGCACTGAAATTGAGCGATCTCAAACACGTGGAATTACGAAATTTATTTTTGCTCTATTGATTAACTTTAAGTTCAAAGGCCAGCAGGAAAGTATATCAGGATTTTTCCAAATTTTGAACATTTTTTTTCAGCATATATTCACTGACTTCGTTTTGTCAAAAGGATATGCTAAAAATATATTATATATTGAAAAGGGAGTTCCTACGCGTCTAGGTTGGACTAGAAATTGTAACATATTTTGTGACGTATTAAATGAGTCACGTAATTTTATTTAGATTTCAATTTGATCAGTTATGCAGGTTCACATGTAGTAAAATGCTTCATATTAGGAAATATTGGAATGATGATGTCAACTAGTATTTAAGAGCTGTCTATTTCAATATGTGGGTTTCGTTTACAAACCCAATTTAGATATCCATTTTGTCACGTTTTGGTGTATTTGACATACCAAACCATTCAGATTTTATTGATGATAAAAGATATGCCTTTTATCTATATTAAAAAATAATTTTATTCTTTAAGAAATTAATAGCGTTTTGTTCTGATTTACGCCCTTTAAGGTACCAAAAAGTATTGCAAAATAGTAAAGTTATATGCATGCTTACAAATGAGGGAAAACTTTTTTTTCTTAAAATGAATTATATAGTAACTCACCTGCATTAAGACGCCTTGTATAAATCTGAGGGTGACAAACAACCAATACCAGGGAGCAAATGACGTCCCTACTCCGACCGCTATAAGTAAGTACAGTGTAACCATCATAATCGGCTAACGGCCATACTTGTCGGCTAGGTGACAAAACATTACCCCACCCACCATCACGCCACATAAATAGGTTATAAATGCACATGTTTGTTTTAGCACGTTCTTTGTTTTATTTGTTTTGATATCTTGGTTATTAGCTGTCATTGATGCTAAAGACAAAGTAAATATTCTGTATTTTGTGTTCTGTATAAAAAGGGCATTAATTTACAAATCTGGTTAAAAACTTATGGACACAAACGGTTAACATGACTAAACTATCTAAATTATGTTTTACTAATGATACATTATTAAATATTATCAGGGTAAGCAGTGTAATTAACCCATGATATACTTTTGATGTTAACCTTGTGTAATATCACTTCCAATTCATCGCTTCGTGTTTTCCGTAGATCTCGGTCCCCATACGTTAAATGTCGAACGACTTTCTCAAATATATTAATGACGTCGTTTTTTCATCATTAAATCAAGTGCGGAGACTCACGAAGACTAATATCTCCAATTTATTCTCGTTCCATAAATAAATATAATTACGCGAGTTATGTGATAAAAATCGTGTTCGTGTTCAATTATTATTGATTTTATTAAACTAAAATGGAATATAATGCTTGGCACAGCCTCAAAATTATGGTTTTGCCAACTTTTTCAACAAATTCAATAATAGATGGGCACTAATGTTATATCTTCTATGTATTTTCAATCAAAATTAAAATTGGAGTGTGTACTTATATTACGATCGAAAATTGATTAAGAAAGGTTGTATACAACATAGCTTCCACATGGTCTCATGTACAAAGTAAAGTAAAATTTTGTTTATTATTGTGTCAACCACAATAGGTTAATGCGACACTTTAAGTTTATGTTGCACACAGTTACTTCCCGAAAGTTATCTCCTTGCTAGAGGTCAGACTGTTAGACACCCCCCTCCCCCCGTTTTAAATAGTTACTGTGTGAGGAACCAGCTGCTTCAGAATAAACCCAAATGCTTCCACCGGCATTTGAACCTTCGACGTCCCACTTCCGAATCGGACGCCTGAACTACTAAGCCACGGAAAACGGTACATGTGAATGGCTAGCAATAATTATCTTATGTAGGTACCACCTTACATTACAGAGCTATTTCTGAATCTGATGGTATCTGAATATCTTTTAAGCGTATTAAATACGTTACATAATTTTTTTATATACGTACCACCTGATCTTTAAATTAATACATTTTTAAACATGTCTTCTTTATTAAGAGATGTGAGTTATGTTTTCTTTTGAACATATATCGATCGATACCTAATCTCTTTGGGCCATCGCGGCATATTTATTTAATTAAGAAAAGTCGAAACAACGAAACGGAAAAAGTCGAAACAACATAAAAAGTCGCAACAATACGAAATTATATTTCAACTGTTTTTTTTTTTACAATAGTAGTTTCGTTGTCTTGTTATTTCGACTTTACTTAAGATTATAAATATGCCGTGATGGTCCCCAACGGAACACCGTAAGAATATATATATAGGTATATGTTCGTAAGAATAATTATGATATCTTGTTTTATTAAAGAGCCATGTTTGCATTCAGGGCAAGTAATTCGTTACCACTTCTTAACGAAACCTAAAAACACTGGCAAGACAAAAACATTTGAATAATACCACTGTTACAATTGTAGTGAATTCTTCAGATTTCTTGTAGACAAACACGCTGTTATCACCGTCGGGACAAGTAACAGACACGTTTTTTTTTGCCGGAAAATGAGGTATATGTCGCACGGCAAGTTTCAATTTCACCTTTCAAAGTGACATTCACGTCTCCATATACATAACTAATGTCTGCCACAACTTTGTCGGTAGAATTGTAAAAAGCGGTTGAGTGACACTGAAACACTGGTCTTGATCCTAAGAAAGCCATGTTAACATGGTTGAACACTATAGGGAAGTAGTTCAGGCATAAAAGAAAGAATATGACAATCTGGTACCGCCCCGGATTTCCAAGCTGTGACATCACCATGTCTAGTTGAACCGTCATGGTTTTTTGACGGTAAAGATAGGTTTGTTGGTGCTTGTAAGATTCTGACGAAGAGATAAAAATTTAATGTGAGGTAGTGTTAAGGTCTCACTTATCAATTGCCTCCCTTTTATGATAGTAGCAATATTCTTTGCCGAGCTGTGTCAATTGGTTGGGCACTATTATTTTTCTTTTTTACTAGTTCTACCAAGTTTGCGTAGTGATACACAGAAACAAATGTGCAGAATTATAAATAATGAAGGGATGTCATCAAACCACCAAAATTGTGAAGAAAAAAATCAGGTCCACCCCGTGTTTTGTTTTGTTTATTTTGATCACCAGAGAAACAAAACACTTTTTGAACTATTGGCAATATGTTCAGTGTTAGTCTCACTAAAGAATTCCCTCCATTACATGACGGTAGCAAGATGCTTACACCAAAGAAATTAGAGCTGTGTAAAGCGGTTAGCAATTTTTTTTGCTAAAAATGCATAAAATGTCATATTTCTTTAAGCAAATGGGAATATTGGAACATTTTCATGATTTCTGCAAAGTTTTGGTGACATTGGGAACAGTTTGATGGTGCTATAACAGTTTAAAGATGCGTTGTGATACACAGCAACAAATGGGCAGACTTATTAAAAATGAAGGGGTGTCATTAAACCATCGAAATTGTGGAACAACCACCTGGTCAACGCCATGTTTTTTCTGCATAATTGGACCAACAGAGGACTATCTATGGGAATAAGGTACTTTTAGATCCGTTGATAATGTATCCAGTGTTCCAGAAGTGCATGTCTCTATATGTAAACTAGTACAAAATTAATTGTTGTGTGAGACGTGTTCCTTAAGTGAATTTCTCTAAATGTGGCACAGTGCACAACTGAATGAATGTCAAATGAGACGTAAAGTGGATGCTAGAAGTGTCGTTGTGGTTTTGGTGATAGCGTTGCAGTGTTACTGGAATTGGAGAAATGGTAGTTGTGATGCTGGCTGATGACTGTTCTGGAACATCTTCTGAACATGCTCTGAACATTGAATCGAACGCGTCCTAGTGTATGCCTGCGCATGCTCACACATAATAATCCACGAAAAATGGAGACTTCGTTAATAAACGATTTATTAAAATAATTTTAAAGAAGTATGCATACATTATTGCTCACAGAAAACTTAGGTTATTCAAGAAATCGTTAAACATTTTTTTATCATATTCGGCTTATCTTTTATATGTGTTTTAATGCCATTCAAACATTCAAAATTACACAAACAACACATACCCGACTATCGGTCCTTTCCTTTATCCGTGGGCAAGGTCACTCGAATAACACAAGTATAATCGCCTCCTGGCGGCGAATAATCAAAATAAAACATTGCATAGTGTGTTTAAAAAGGCTAGGCTGTGACCCCACCGATACTCATACCGACTATCTAGGGGTCGTGAAGCAAACACACTTACCACCACGCAACAAATTTATATAATAAATATGTGCATATTATAAAGGAGTAAAATATTGCCGGACTACACATTCAGAGCAAATAAGTTATAAGTTTTCCACACACTGAATTTCCTATTGGATTTTTTTTTGCAATTGTTAATATATTATTTTCTTCGAGACGTGCACCGAAAATTCGCCGTTTTAGTTATTGATGATATTGTTGAAGCGAAGTGATAATTATTCTGACAGTATTATACAATTGGTAAGTTTGTGTACATTTTAATACATATGTTTACGGGTTTGTATCACAAAGTGCAAAATAAGGAAACAAGAACAGAACTTTCAATTGTTTATTAAAACAGTCCAATACCATTGTGTATAACTAGATACAAATATTTCATGGAATTGCACCTCTCCCCTTGCCACCTTGTCTACATGGTTAATATGCGGTAACGAATCTCGGTCTACAGCACACGCCGGTCCGTGTGAATTGCTCTGGCACGTGGCATATGGCACGCCGCCCTCCACATCTGCTGGGTGGGTATAGTGGCGAACACCTAATTATTGGTCTCACTGGAACATACCCTCGGGGACATGTTAGTTGTTGATTTGGATCAGCTGTAGGTAAGATAATCAGACAGTATACTAGTCTATCTTATGAATAAAATCCACAGTTACTTTTTTTATTTTAATATGCTTTTTCATTAATCATGTGTGTTTTTTTCTAATTGAATTATGTATATTATGTATTGCTTTAGTAACCGTTTTAAATAGATATTGCATCTTAAATAAAACAAACATAAAACTAATTTTAGTTTCATTTAAATATCTGTTAAATTGAATTATATCAATATGATCGTCAAACATAAAACTAATGTTAGTTTTATTTAAATATCTGTCAAATCGATTTATATCAATATGATCACCAAATATAAAACCAATGTAAGTTTCATTCAGATATTTGTTAAATCGATTGATTACGATATGATCGCCAAACATAAAACTAATATTAGTTTCATTTGAATATCTGTTAAATCGATTTATATCGATATGATCGCCAAATATAAAACTAATGTAAGTTTCATTTAAATATCTGTTAAATCTATTTATATTAATATGATCGCCAAATATAAAACTAATGTAAGTTTCATTTAGATATTTGTTAAATCGATTTTATCGATATGATCGCTAAATATAAAACTAATGTAAGTTTCATTTAGATATTTGCTAAATCAATTGATATCGATATGATCGCCAAATATAAAACTAATGTTAGTTTCATTTAAATATCTGTCAAATCGATTGATATCGATATGATCGCCAAATATAAAACTAATGTATGTTTCATTTAAATAACTGTTAAATCTATTTATATCAATATGATCGCCAAATATAAAACTAATGTTGGTTTCATTTAAATATCTGTTAAATCGAATTAGATCGATATGATCGCCAAATATAAAACTAATGTAAGTTTCATTTAGATATTTGTTAAATCGATTAATATCGATATGATCGCCAAATATAAATCTAATGTAATTTTCATTTAGATATTTGTTAAATCAATTGATATCGATATGATCGCCAAATATAAAACTAATGTAAGTTTCATTTAACTATCTGTTAAATCGATTTATATCGATATGATCGCCAAATATAAAACTAATGTAAGTTTAATATAAATATCTGTTAAATCGATTTATATCAATATGATCGCCAAATATAAAACCAATGTAAGTTTCATTCAGATATTTGTTAAATCGATTGATTACGATATGATCGCCAAACATAAAACTAATATAAGTTTCATTTGAATATCTGTTAAATCGATTTATATCGATATGATCGCCAAATATAAAACTAATGTAAGTTTCATTTAAATATCTGTTAAATCTATTTATATCAATATGATCGCCAAATATAAAACTAATGTAAGTTTCATTTAGATATTTGTTAAATCGATTTTATCGATATGATCGCCAAATATAAAACTAATGTAAGTTTCATTTAGATATTTGCTAAATCAATTGATATCGATATGATCGCCAAATATAAACTAATGTAAGTTTCATTTAAATATCTGTCAAATCGATTTATATCGATATGATCGCCAAATATAAAACTAATGTATGTTTCATTTAAATAACTGTTAAATCTATTTATATCAATATGATCGCCAAATATAAAACTAATGTTGGTTTCATTTAATTATCTGTTATTTCGAATTAGATCGATATGATCGCCAAATATAAAACTAATGTAAGTTTCATTTAGATATTCGTTAAATCGATTAATATCGATATGATCGCCAAATATAAATCTAATGTAATTTTCATTTAGATATTTGTTAAATCTATTGATATCGATATGATCGCCAAATATAAAACTAATGTAAGTTTCATTTAACTGTCTGTTAAATCGATTTATATCGATATGATCGCCAAATATAAAACTAATGTAAGTTTAATATAAATATCTGTTAAATCGATTGATATCAATATGATCGCCAAATATAAAACTAATGTTTGTTTCATTTAACTATCTGTTAAATCGAATTAGATCGATATAATCGCCAAATATAAAACTAATGTAAGTTTCATTTAAATACATGTATCTGTTAAATCGAATTATATCGATATGATCGCCAAACATAAACGTAATGTAAGTTTCATTTAGATATTTGTAAAGGGATTTATATCGATATGATAGCCAAACATAAACCTAATGTTAGTTTTATTTATATGTATGTTGAAGCGATTGATATCGATATGATCGCAAAACATAAAACTAATGTTAGTTTCATTTGAATATCTGTTAAATCGATTTATATCGATATGATTGCCAAATATAAAACTAATGTAAGTTTCATTTAAATATCTGTTAAATCGATTTAAATCAATATAATTGCCAAATATAAAACTAATGTTGGTTTCATCTAAATATCTGTTAAACCGAATTAGATCGATATAATCGCCAAATATAAAACTAATGTAAGTTTCATTTAGATATTTGTTAAATCGATTTTATCGTTATGATTGCCAAATATAAAACTAATGTATGTTTCATTTAGATATTTGTTAAATCTATTGTTATCGATATTATCGCCAAATATAAAACTAATGTTAGTTTCATTTAAATATCTGGTAAATCGATTTATAGCGATATGATCGCCAAATATAAAACTAATGTATGTTTCATTTAAATATCTGTTAAATCTATTTATATCAATATGATCGCAAAATATAAAACTAATGTAAGTTTCATTTAAATATCTGTTGAATCGAATTAGATCGATATGATCGTCAAATATAAAACTAATGTAAGTTTCATTTAAATACATGTATCTGTTAAATCGAATTATATCAATATGATCGCTAAACATAAACGTAATGTTGGTTTCATTTAGATATTTGTAAAGGGATTTATATCGATATGATAGCCAAACATAATATTTATGTTAGTTTTATTTAAATATTTGTTAAAACGATTGATATCGATATGATCGCCAAATATAAAACTAATTTAAGTTTCATTTAGATATTTGTTAAATCGAATTAGATCGATATGATCGCCAAATATAAAACTAATGTAAGTTTCATTTATATATTTGTTAAATCAAATTAGATCGGTATGATCGCGATATATAAAACTAATGTAAGTTTCATTTAGATATTTGTTGAATCGAATTAGATCGGTATGATCGCCCGTGGCTTCACCTGTCGTGACCATACAACTATGGAGTTCACACGACGAACCGAAACTGATATTTCATAACAACAAACAACACGTGTGAATATAATCATATATTACGAACAATATATCAAACATAAAAAGTAACACCATTTTAATGGTAGTAATGTTTAAACAAAAATATGTTTTTAATCAATAATTTCTAGGTTACTAGTAGTTGTTTTCAAAAAAAATACCCATATCGCCACGTCTTGATTGCATCTTGCTTATTTAATTGTTCAGGTGTTTATCATGTATATCTCTTCAATTTGTAAATAATATCCAAATAGACACGCTTATGGTATTTTATAAAAATTAAAAATTTATCTGCGCATATAAATGCTCTATAAGTGATATGTTCTTTTAGTGATACAGTAAAACTCCACCTCACGACCACCCCGATATTAAGACCACCACGCCATTACGGACATTAATTTTAGGGATGCGTTTTTCCTTCTTTATTCAATGGTCGTAAACTCCGATAATACGGCATCCCGGTAATCCGGTATTACGACCACCAAATCTGTCCCAAACACGGTCTTTGTTCTATTGTCACACCCTTAATTACGACCACGTGTGTGACCAAAGACGCCTCGAGGAAAAATTTACGACATAATCAACGAGCCGATTTGTGGTTGTCGTTAAAGGTGTGACGTTTTCAGGTAAATAAAGCCGTAAAAGATACCGGAGGCAGTGTTGAAAACACAAACTTTGTGGTCGATAGAATATGCAACCTGTCAAATAACAATTGGCTACGAAGAATGAAAACCAGTTTGCATCTTTTAATTTGTTAATTGTTATTTGAGTAATATCGATGGTCTTTTATGATGTGGTGAAGTGCATTTCTAAATTTTACAGTAAAAATAAAACACGTCTGTAAAAATACAATGAATTTACTTTTAAAGAAAATGATACTCTTATTACCGGTAATAATAGCAATTTTATGTGATGATTAAGAATGAAACTGTTGTTACAATTTTTATATTTTCGTGACGTTTTACTGTTTTCTTTTTTGCTTTCAGGTTCCTGACTATGATGAAATGAACGTTCAAATACGTTCATTGACAAGTATAGAATGCCATAAGTGAAAGGAAACGACCCTACTAAGGACCCCACGAGAAGTACTATATCTACTCAAGCACAATGTTAAACTAGTTTTTGTGTTGTCTTTACTTGTTATTATATTATGTATGTAAATAAAAGATAAACTATACAACATTCTTATTTTAATTATATCCTAAAACATTATCAAATCCATAATTAGAAAGAAAGGAGTTATTTTTTTTATTATTATTATCATTGGTATTACAGTAAATCCGCACATATGCACAATATAGTATACATCCATTTACTATTACGGCTACAAAGGCCTGCAACTTTTGCCAATGACTCTGGACCTCGATAATAAGACCACCCCGCTATTAAAACCACTTTTGTCCGGTCCCAAAGGTGGTCTAATTAGAGGGGTTTTACTGTACCACTAAAACGACGTCAACTGCTTAAAGATACAGCAGTCAGGTAACACCCAATACAGGTCACATTTTAGAACGAGAAATGTGCATTTTAGAAATTAAATGAGGTCTTATATAATGAAATTTATCGAAAGAAATAAAAAGACACAAAGTGATGCTGTATTTCCTGAAGAATCGAGAAATGAATAATAAAGCTTACGTTTGCATCTGCACGTCGGGCATCCACGATCATCTAAAACGTTACCGAATTCACAATATATCATGCACACTGGCCCACACCGCGAAGGTCGGCGGTCGTAGCTTTGTCCTAAATAAATAGTATACATTGTATACACTCATTTTTATCAATCGTAACTTGTCACCAAGTGAAACAAACATAAAATACGAGAAACTCGATACGAGAGTCTCGAAGGGAGGAAACTAGATTCACGGCAATAGCGTTTCGTTATCATGGCATTTTTAATACGACCCAGTCAATGTCTATATTTATATACAAATGTATAACATTTCTCATTTTTTTTAAAGTGTAGGGATGGTACGAATTTATTGCTTATTGATTACAGTACATTTAAACTATCTTTAAAAACTGATATAAATCAGCGGCGGAAGGAATAATACATACTTTTTTCATGTGATATTTTCGTTATATCAAAACGTGTTCTACTGGCCCCGACAGTGCAATTATCAACGATTGGCACTTCTAGTGAGTGATTACTTAACTTAATCATTTGCAAGGTATTTGGATTTTTGATTGACGCTAGCTAAAAGCCCTCCGGAATGCGTATCTAGGACAAGTTTCATTAAAATGTGTAATCATTATATTTGAAGCTATAACACCATTAGTTGTCTTCAACGCTCGTTCGAAAATCTTAGATTTTTGAAGGCAAGTAAAGGGAGCCCCTATCACTGCACATATTGAGCAACAAATAATTTCAACAAAACAGCTACTAATATAAGTCAACTTACCTCGGCTATGATTTATACACACGACACAAATCAGGACCACCAAACACACAGACAGCTCTTTCAATGTCATCTTTAATCTCAACTCGCAGGTGCAGTACTTTCCGAACGTATTGTAACGTCAGGCAATGTCTGTCTTATATAGCAACTTGTGGAGAACATAATTTCCCGTTATTGCTTACACCGCAATTAGAACAGGATACTTTGTACACTGGGCAACGATTGGTGCATTGCTTGCTGATACGTGCATGACGATGAATAAGATGTTTAATTACTTGTGGGCTGACCTTTACATCCTTAATTACAACATAACATTGAAAACGTTTTGTTTTGATGGATTGTTTCGTTTTCTTTCTCTTTTATTTAATAAACGTAAACAAGTTACTTACGTTATCAAATGAATATATCTAGTAACACGGCTTGAAATTCTTGATTGTGTTAATAAAGTAGCGGTCATTCTTTAATACTGGTCTCATATTGCAGTATATGCAATGTCAGCTTTTCTTTTACTCATATGCAGCAAGAAACCACAGTCCCTATGCACCGTTTTGTAAATATTTCAAACCAAATTGCATAGGTTTTTTTTTAAAGTGTAAGCATCTTGCTATCGTGGCAACTATGTTGTGAGACATTAAATATTATATACTTGTAGGTGACCAATAGATGTACCAGTGATTTTCTTATACACTAGGACGTATCCAGTAGTTTGAGGACAAATGCCATAAAATAAAAATGGCATGTTGGATTTATTTGAAGTAGATAAATCCAGTCATAAATGTTCTATCTAACAAATACGCGGGGCAGATTACTAATTAATAGTGCTATGCGTCAGACTACACGTTATGAATGGAACTTCTCTATTGTGTTTAACAATTAACATGTCGCAGATAGGTGTTTAGGTTGAAAATGACCACAAAAAAGTGTTTAAATCCGCATACACTATCCCTCGTATTGTTGTAAGCTGTGTTAAGTTTTAAGCAATATTTTCCCACTGAGCAAGTATTTGAACTCTATACGTTCATTTAGTATGCCTGTTTTAGGCATAGTACTACGATTGGAATAAGGAAGTGCTTCCGTGGGGTAGTCGCATAATGGCGGTTATAAATAATCCTCGATTCTTCTTCTTTAAAAATGCATTTTCCTTATTTTAATGTCTTTTTTTTTATTTAAATGGCATTATTGGTGTATTTTGAACATTTTTATAGTATTGTCATGTTTGAATTTATATAAAAAAAAAAAGGCTTTGAAATTGGGTTATAAATACATGCTTTCGGAAGTCTACTTTCACTTTGTCAACAGTGTAAACACTGAGCCGAAAAGAAATCTTTTATATGACACATGACCCCTACTTTTCTCATCTTATTTTGAAAGTGTAGAGGTTGACAAACAGTAAAATGTAGGTTTCACTTCTTTTATTTGGGATTCTCTATGAATGACAAGCCTTCAAACTTTTATAATTTACTATATAATAAAGAACGAAAATCAATGGTGGGGTTACAACTTATTATAAGAGAGACTTAAGTGAGATAGGGGTGATTTTCCAAAATTTTAATTGTAAGTATAATAACTTCTTTTTTACACTGTCGTAGTCTTAAATGATAAATTGGAGTCTATTCCTTTTTAAAAACTCACATTTTGGCAAGTTTATGCCTCAAATAAAGCATATATGTGCATATTGACATTGAAATTTCATGAAAAATCACAACATTTTGAAGATTTTTTATTTTGGATGGTTGTAATATGCAATATTTTAGCATAAATGTATTGCGTAACATTTTTTGTAAGATAATGTCTTCAATCTGTCATGAGACTATTTTGTTGTTAAAAAGTTAATGGAATTAGGTAAAAAAAAATTTTTTTTTGGTAAAATTAGACAAACACACCAAAATTGCATGACGGTCAACATCTCACGCCTGTAAAAATTGATCATGTAAAAAGTGGTATTTTGACAAAAGTTTCAGTATTTAATGCCTGCAACTTGGCAGTATTACTTCAAATTGATAGTACTTAGTAAAAAAAAAGGTAATTATGAAATTAAAAAAAGTTTCTTTATAGGCATAAATATAGTACACCATTGGAAAAAGGAAGTGCTTCCTTGGGTTAGTCGCATAATGGCGGTTATGAATAATCCTCTTTTCTTCTTCTTTAAAAATGCATCTTTCTTATTTTAATGCTCTTTTTGTATTTAAATGGCATTATTGGTGTATTTTGAACATTTTGATAGCATTGTCATGTTTGAATTGTGAATTTAGAAAAAAAAAAATGATGCTTGGAAATTTGGGTAGGAATACATGATTTCAGAAGTCTACTTTTACTTTGTCAACAGTGTACACACTGAGCAGAAAAGAAATCGCTTATATGACACATGACCCTTACTTTTCTCATCATATTTTGATAGTGCAGAGGTTGAAATACAGTAAAATGTAGGTTTCACTTCTTTTATTTGGGTTTCTCTATGAATGACAGGCCTTCAAACCTCATTATTTACTATAGAATAAAGAACAAAATCAATGGTGGGGTTACACCTTACAACCAACACACGTGCAATCACGTGATGACGCAAAACGGATACTGTATAGGGCGGGACACATAACATGATGGATGATTGAGTATGTGGTGAAATGTTGTTTACACGATATGTAAATAAATATGATATGTTTACCTTTGCATTTAACAACATTCAACATCGCTACCAGCACAACCGCAAAATCAAAGGTTTATATTCCCATTTTTAAATAAACACTTATGAAAAGTTATACGTGCCACTTTAAACTTGTTTTATCCGTGATGTAAATTATAAAACAGGATATGTAAGTGTGAAAACTACGTCATTGACATTTATTTCATGTGGTTAACAAAACAAAGAAAAGGAAATATGGCAGTTTGAGCAGGCGAAACAAGCATATATCAAAATGTGAGAATTTACGATTGCCCTACAGTTACATATTAATGGTTATATGATAATATTAATATAGCAGACCCTAACGGTCTCACTACACAATTAAAGTTTGATCTTTGTTCTATATATATTAAGGTCTTGTATTTCCACAGTAAAAATAATGTTTCATATAGAATTTTTAAAAAAAGTATTTTGTTCATGGCAGGAGTTTTCCGCATATGAAAATGCATAATAATTTGTAGGTTGACCTTTTTTAATTTTAAAAAAGAAGTCATCTAAAGGTCATAAATACACGCGTCTGTTAAATCCAATACAAGTCAACATTTGCTTTACTCATCAGAACCATTTTGAAATAATTTCAAAAACCAAATTACATTGGACTTTCTTAAATGCAAAAATCATGTTACTGTGGCCAAAAAAAGGACTCAACTGTGTTGCGTGATCTAAAACAGTGTATTTCGAACACGTTCTAGTATGAAGAAAATATCGAAAGGTTAATCAAAGTTTTGCATGCGTGATGTTGCGAATAAGAAAATCCGTATGCCAAAAAAGTCTACGTAATTTTTATTTCGGTATACCCAAAATGGGTTAGAAGGTAACACTTTCTTGCTGCAAATGAAAAGAGCTAAGACTACAAAATTCAGCAATAAAATCTCTCTGCTAAGAAAATGAACGTCTGTTTCTGGGTTTGCCTTACGGATGCGTTAAAAGCGGTAAACATTTTTTGTTTCAAATAAATATTTAAGGAAAGCATAGTGTAAGTTGAAAGAGAACCAGACATGGACCTACATGTAACAAATATTAAGTAATACTGTAAATGAATCCAAAAAGGGAAATATGTAAACCTTGGTCGTTACGATAAGGTCATTTCTCATGAATATTCAACAAATTAACGTATTATTTCTTATTTTAAATTCATATACTTAATGCACTCAATTAAAACCATCATGTCCTCTATCATTTTACCAGTACCGGTGAATTATGTGTTACACATTTATGTAAACTTGATCAACGGAACAACAGAAGTCACACCCCTTGTACACGTTGCTTCATGACGCCAAAACCGTTGATAATTACAACGTTTATGATGTCACATTAATCGCAATCTCGAAGTTTTTTTTTTTTTCAAATTTATATTCAAGTTAAGGGTGAACATTCGTGGGTATGCATAACGAATAAATTAACGAGTTATTGTCGATATTCACATATGTGTATATTTTGGCTGTTGACATGTAGTTTAGGCAATTCAAGCGATATAGTTTTTATATTTCTCATATGAAAGAATGTCCATAATAAGAATCATTTGCCGCCCAATTTCCGGTGTATGAACATAATGTCAGGTAGAGAGGCTTTAACGTATATACAAAATTCAGCAAATCTCGACTTTTTAGTGTGGTTAAATCTATACTTTTGCATTTTGCATGTTTTATCCACAATTGTATATAGGCAATTTACGACATGTGAATGCATTTATTGTTACTGGCAGTAGGCTTAATGACAAAACTAATTATAAAATGTCAAACAAAACAAAATTAATTTGATGAGCTGTGCACGTGTATAAATTATATTACATTTCACCGCACTTGTGTTGTGTGGGAGAGGTCTAAAACGTATTGTATTAATTAAAAGCTATTAAATAGCCACACATCAATTAAGCAAAAACGTATAAATAATATTTAAATAATATTATCTTTAGACAAAAAATTATTAAGAAAACGATTGAGAATATCTAGGAATACTGGATATACCTGTGTATAACGGTAATGTCGGGGAAATTTACATATATAAGCTTTTAAGACCATGTTGAATTTTTAGACATATATTAAAACAATAACCCATAGCACCGACTCAAAAAGTAATAATTACTTTTAGTTTGGTGTTGTTTTCAAACCAATCCCTTTTTAAGTAACAAAATCTTTGTTAAAGACACAAATTCTTTGTTTTCCAAATCTGTAATTGTTCTGTTAAATTTGCACACATAGAACGGACCCATATATATTCTTTACACACACACACACACACACACACACACACACACACACACATATATATATATATATATATATATATAAAGAAATCTAGTAACAACAATCAAGTAACAACTACAATTTGTATTAAATTTACATGAACCGCATTTTAACCAATTATCATCTCTGACATACTAGCCATATAAACTATTTTAAAAACAGCCAGACAGCATAGCTGTGTCATCATAGCAATACACCAAATACATGTGATATCATATTTTCGTTTTGTTAAGAAGAGAACACCAATACGTTAATTACCAATGTTTATAAAATAAAAAAATAAATTAATCAATAAAATGAAAAGAGTATATTTAGAAATTGTAAAACTACATCCTTTATATTCTCCTTGGCGAGACAAAACCAAGAAAATTCATTGAATCCATATCTACTTCTATCATTCACCAAAATTGTGCTGGAGAATGATAGATATAAAACGGATCACACTGTAACCGATGAAGACAACATAAAACGTACAGAAGACCAATTTCCCATACCACACAAATCAGAGTTATTGGGCAGTAAACTTCTATGAAGACTGGGCAGTCTGGAGAAATACGAGTGATTATGAACACTTATATATTTTATATCTTAGAAACAATTTCATCTTTGTTATAAGGATGATGGTTACTGATAAATGAGCATACTAAAATACTTTCTTCGAACGTCAAGTTCAAAACGTTCAGCAAACATTTATATCTATGCATACGGAGATTTGTATCTTTGTCTAGCACGGACAGTTAGACCTCTCTAAGATTCACGTTCATTTCCTTGTGTGGGTGGTGCATTCTGAAAAGTTGGTAAATATTTATTGCTTTATTAATTCAAATGAAACTTTCTGAAAATATGCAAAATTAATTATTTCAGCAGATTGTAGATAAAATATGAAATTATCCAAGCCCAATTGACAAAACATCAATAACTTATCAAAGTTCGAAATGTATATAGTTCAACATTAAAGCACAGAACAAATAAAAGATAAAAAAAAATATTGTGATCAATCAATTGGTACCAATTAGCTTTCATTTTATGTCGTTTGTTGTTTAAATAGAAGAGAGGGAATGGTCCAAATGGTGTTTCACGACAAAAGGCCAATCAGCCATCTATTCCGCACATATATCAGTCATAAACTATTGTTTCTCGAAATCCGAATATTCTAACTATTTAGATACACGTGAAACTCTGAGTTTAACACAGTCTATTTTTAAACATAGCATATACTGCATTAAGACATCGCTGGTGCTAAAAAGTGACTTTTAATAGGTTTAAACAGATGGCATTTGAGCATTTATGAGGACGACCTTTCTTTAAAATAAAACTTAGGGGTCCCACTGCGGTGTCTAATACAAGCTAAGCTAGACAACCCACCAGTTATTGTGCGTTTTTATGTGCGGATACTGTCTTGGTATGGAAAAACAATACTTTAAAAAATACATGTGGAATTGTTTCACCACATACAATATGTTTTGAGAAATGTTGTAAGTATTCTATAGAAAGACAGTTACATATACAACTTCTTCTGGTTGCCACGACGTTTTTGTGATTTAACATGCGCAAACCTCAAGAACCAAGATGAGCAAAATAAGTGAGGTAACATGGCATATAACTTCTTTTGTACACAACAGTGATTATATCAGTAAATGTGTCCACGGAACAACGTTGATGTCCTTCTTTTACACGCTAGTTATCATCGACTTTCGTATGCTTCGGTGTTGAATAAGTTAGGACCGTATGATAGTTGTCTTAATCTGCTAGAACAGATTAAAAGTATTAAATTAACTTACATACAACCGAATGTAGAATCAAGGCGTTGTAATGACATTTAAGCTGTTTTTCTCAACGTATGCCGTGTTCTTTATAATGTACTGCTTCATGTGTTACGTTTCTGTCATCAGCTTATTAAATCGTTAGGCACATCTTCAGTACGGGATGTTATTTCAGATCAATTGACAGGCCTCCGGGATCACGTGATGAACAAGGATACTTCTGATATGAAAAAAATCGAAAAAATATATCATAGTAGTGTTAAAGAACTACAACATATGACATGCGCATACGTTATGGCGTTGTGTAAATTCATTACAATGAAAATGTTGCAGAAGCCGTTAAGAGGGACAATATAAAAAATATGTATAGTTATCTAGTATAGTTCCTAATTATATTTAGTGTATACCTATTTATTTTATCGCGATTGTGAAATAAGCTCAAAGCTGAGATGCTTTCGAGTCCGTTTCCCTTATCATTACTGTATTAAAAAGATATATTAAATCTCTTAGTTATGACTGATTCTCCATTTAAGTTAAATTCTTTTACCCAATTTTTGGATGCTAATTGAGATTCAGGTTTTGATTTAATCCTTTCATGTATGTATCTACATCTTTTTTTTATTTCTAAATAAAGTTAATATTAGCAAAGGAAATAATGGATTTTTTGCTTAAGAGCTAGAGCGTGAGAAAGAAAATGTACCTTAATATGTCCTTAAAGCAGATATGAGTCTAGAGTATTTTAAAAAGTGTGTTACAACACTATATTGTTGTGTCATTTCAGCAAGTGTCATAAAATTTCCATTACTGTTCAATACATCACTGATAAAGCGTATACCTTTCTTAAAATATCTATCAATAAAATCACTCGAACCTCCGACCTAAATATTAGGATTATGCCACAGTGGTATCGCTTGAAATTCATGCCAAGATGTGGTGTAACTTGTTTTAATAAATTCATATAACAATTAAAAACATCTCTCCAGAAGGGACTTTTAACTTTATCTAAATGTTTCATGGGTAGCACTAATACTGAGTATTGATTTTGAGAGACCTCCGGGTCGTACTGAGGATAGAATTCGTAATCACAAGATGAGCGGCTAACACGTTATGCACTTTACTAACGCTCAGCTTGGTTATGCTTAAGTTATTAATATAAAGTGTAATTGTATTGTCAGCAAAATATGTTATGAGCGAAGTCATATACTAGTAAAGTATTGTGTGTTTCATATATATATGTAACGTCGGCCTTATTTGTAGTTTACTTATATAACGGCGATTTGATTAGGTAAAGTGTCTACATGTAAAGCTTAAATTATGGTGATGTTATATCATTTTCATACACTTCGACGCGTTTTCCCATAAACGGTTTAATGTTCACTAATAGTTTAAATAAGTTAAAGCACTGATTATATCTTTATTAACAAAAGCTCAAGTCCTCTATGATGTTCAACTAACTAACTTCTTGCAATATGACAACAAAACGCACTTGGTTTTAATTACCCGTCTTTAAAATAGCATATGCACGAGGGGCATTTAATAAGTAATGGTATATTATTATGAAGCAAATGTGATTTTCACATATTTCTGTCTCTACCTATACCATGTTTAATATCAAAATGCGTGATGTAAATATTTAATCTATAATTAGCAAAAGTGAACGTATTTCCATTATTTGTTAAATCTACAATTTATATTGTATTAAAATTTCAATTATGCCAACTTAACTATATCAATTAACTCAATATGTTCAAAGCAGGAAATTGTATTATTTGTTTAATCACTATTAATCATTACCCTTTGACATATGGTTTAACACCTTGATGAGAAGGAAGTCTTTGATGCCATGTTCACACCTCCAAAGTCAACAATAACTTTGTTGGTATATATAGAAGATAAACATTAATAGAATTTAGAAAACTTACGATAGCTTTGTGCAAGAAGATAGAAAAAACTTTGTGTTATAACTTTGTGATTAAAAAATAACTTAATAGCTCAACTTTGTGATGAACATAACTTTGTGACAACTGTGTGATTTCAGAATTAAAATATAACAACTTTGTGAATATTTCTTTAGTAAAATCTTTCTGATCCATAAACAGAACTTTGTGATTTTAAAGGCAGTGAATTGGAAATCAAGGACTTTGTGAACTAAGTGAATATTTAAAATTAATTAAGGACTTCAATTTTTTATTAATTAATTTAACTTAGTGACCATCTAATACCTAATATTTCTTTGTGTAACTTTATAACTTTCTTTGTGAATAATACATAGCACTATGCATACTTTTGTAAATATCATAGCTGACAGTTTTAAACATCTTATTAAAAAGTGTTAACTGTCATTTGGCATTTTGTTCATATCTACGACAATCATGGATTACTACGGTCCCAACGTTATGAGAAGTGGAGCATTTTCCCCTCATAATATTTGTAATAAATTGCAACCAACAACTATTAATTCTCTCTCTCCCCATCCTCTCGGTCGGTCGGTCGGTCGGTCGGTCGGTCGGTCGGACGGACAGACGGTCTGTATGTCTCTCTCTCTCTCTCTCTCTCTCTCTCTCTCTCTCTCTCTCTCTCTCTCTCTCTATATATATATATATATATATATATATATATATATATATCTCATTATAGTTTTCTTTATTTCTTTTTTATATATATATTCGTCAATGATTTCCCATTAAGATATAACATTGTACAGGATATGTTGTTAATTTACGAATCTATGATGTCAGAGCGATAAGACCCTCGTGTGTCCTTATGGTGACAATAAAGTGTGGTGCATGGAGAATTACAACGAGATAAAACATTTATCATAAAAGATGCATGGCATTTAGCTTGCGCAATCGTTAGATTAAATAAATATAGTGATGACGCATCTAGATACATTATTGTGAACTTAATACAAAGTGATAAAACAAGTATGAACTGAATAAACTGAGTCTGCTCTATTGCTGTCAATATAGCAACTGAAGTGAAATTGCTATAGTGATGTGGTTATGTCGGCAAGGGTAAAAATTGACCTTGCCGTTTATATACATGGTTGATATCGAGAATGAGATCATGTATGGCAAATATATATATAGTTGATCTCAAAAATGAGGTCATATATGACTAATTTACACATAGTTGATGTCAAGAATGAGGTCATATATGTCAAATATACACATAGTTGATGTCAAGAATGAGGTCATATATGGCGAATATGCACATAGTTGATGTCAGGATTGAGGTCATATATGGCGAATATACACATAGTTGATGTCAAGAATGAGGTCATATATGGCGAATATTCACATAGTTGATGTCAAGAATTAGGTTATATATGGCGAATATGCACATAGTTGATGTCAAGAATTAGGTTATATATGGCGAATATACACATAGTTGATGTCAAGAATGAGGTCATATATGGCGCATATGCACATAGTGGATGTCAAAAATGAGGTTATATATGACGAATACATACATAATTGCGATCAATTATGAGACAATACATGTCATAATATACATGTATAAATATCAGAAAAATTAAACCACGCATGTCGTGTATATACCTGGTTGATGACAAAATAAGACCTTGTATGTCGCACATAATTTTTTATGCACGGTTGATGGCAAATATAAAACATGGCATGTCGCAGCATACAACAAATCAAATATAAGATGAAATTTGAGAAACTACGCAGTATTGAAAGTGTCACTTTTTACGGTATTAATATATTCTGATTTGTTGAATTGTTTATGTTTTATTATCTAGCAAGCAGCAGCTGTTACACAGCGCTTAAGGCGTGGCTACATATTCATGACTTACTTCACTGTGTGTTAATACATTTGGTGTTACTGCATGTAGCTAAATCATAAACCAAGCTTGTGTTGGTTCACTTAAAGGGTAACCAAAATGCTAATTTTTTTTCATATTATTTGAATAAAATCGATTGGTGGTTTATAAAAATGGTTTTATTTTCATGAAATTCGCTCTTGTTCATCAGTAAATCACGGAAACAGTAACGCACATTACACCTCTCACGGTAATACACGAAAGAATTAACGGAGTTACCCGAACGAGGTCCCCGATGACGTCATACCCATAACGCGATCTAATTCAAGATGGCTTCAATGGGCGAAAACATTTCACGAGAGTTATTTTAATGGGGATATCGACGTTAGTGACATTTTATTGGACTTATCTGGCTCAAGCAGTGATGAAGAACAGGAAACCATAGATTATGGCATTCAACCATACCAGTTAGAACCGGTGGTACTCGATGGAGAAACAGATTATTTACAATAATAATTATAGACTACCTTAACTACTAATAATAAATAATTTCTACCATAAATATAATTAATACAACTACTACATATTTATTATTAGATCTATTGTTATGAATGATTAATAACAATAATAGATAGTGGTAGTTTTAATTATACTAATTGTAGGTCTAGTAACAATTTATCCGTTAATATAACAGTAAAAATAGAAATGACTTATTATTATTCTATTATGTGTTCTTCCATTACCATGCTAAAATTTTACCAATGAAAAAAGAAAACAAACTCGTTTTATAACTTTCCCTTCTTGCGCATTATTAAAAAGAATCTCTGTGCTATATGTTTACATGTAGATCTACATGTATGTAAATAAAAATCGGATCGGACATAAATTCAAAATTTATCTAAATCGGTAATGCGTATAATATTTATAAATGAATTAAAACGGGATCTTTCACAGACGAGCAGATAATTAAAAAAATAATTACTTTATTATAATGACCAGCAGACATCATGCTGATCTGCGACACCATATGGTTATATTGCTCCCTTGATGGTATAAAAATTCCGGTCACAGGTGTCAGCTGTAAAAACAAATCAGTATTGTCGCATATTGGCGCGTGCATTTGATTAGTCCATATACCCCAGGACAAATATCACGGCTTTGGTAAATTACCGAACTGTAAACTGACATGATTTACGACACCCCGTCCCCAACTTATAACCTCCCGATGCAATAACGGTAAGCCACATTAGCGCACCGCACAGGATCCTATCCAAGTAATCGCAATTAAAACAAACATTGATTTATTACGGTGCCAATTATCACAACCGGCACGCATGATTTTTCAAAAATATAAAAATAGATCGGTGTACATTTTCGGAAAATAGAATTGACCTAGATCTTTCTAGAAAATTCCATGACCTCGCGTGATCACAGCCATGGGTATTTACGTTTGGACACTATTTTCAAATGTAACCTATAGTGTCATGCATAATATTGCTGCAGACTGCTATGCCACGCGAATATAAAAAACCGGTTCTTGAAAAATAAATGTTTAAATATATAATATATATTTTGCGGTTGAAAATGGGGAGATTTTAATTATTCCCGCGTAAATCTGGACAATTCAATGACCTCGCGTGATCACTGATTAATTGAAATGTATTGTTTTAGCGATTGAAATTGTGGAGATTTGTGTTATTCCCGCGTATCAAGAGTGTCACAATTTCAATCCATGCACTTTTCAACAAGTTACTGTTAGGAGATTTATGCAAACTAACACTGTCATTACATTTTTATTTCCAACAATTTCTGATCGAATACTGTTTTCCCACATTGACGTGTGTAAGAGCTTAATTGCGGATTTCTTATAACCATAAACAAGCAGAACGATGCGATTAGCCATGTTTGTTTACAGCAAGTGACACGATGACAGGTTGGCGCGATATTTTAATCGGTTATTCTGATTGGTTGGTCCCCGGTGACGTCATTTCGCCATATATGGAATGGCGAATTTATTTCCAGTGCCGATAAGATTTTACTTGTATAACTGTGCTATATGGCAACTGGTGCTGGTGCGCACTGGCGGATTATATTAAGAATACCAATTTGAATTGATTAAGCAAAAATTATTTTTGCATTAATGTTACCCTTTAAAAGCTTAACACATTACAGTATGTGATTACGTTAACTTTGTACGTAAGAAGAAAAGTATGCTTTTTTTGTAATCACTACAAATTATGTTATTTTGAAACTTAACACAATTTATGATAACAGTAAATAACAGAACATTGATACAATGCATTGCAAGTTATATTATAAGTATAAATATAAAGACGAATATCAGAAACTATGAAAGATTTTTCATCTTTCCGAGAAGAAGATACTTACTTGTGTGTAGAAGCAAATTTTTCGTAATATTAGTTAAAAATTTTCATGTGATCTAAAATTATTTTTATTTATTTCAATAACTATTTTAATTGCTTCTTTTTGTAATGTTCAAATGCTGATTACTTTTGCAATATAAAAATATAAACTTCCGTTCGAAATGCTTTATAGGATGACATTTCGGCAACAAAATATTCTAGTGTTACCGTATATCTATACACAAATTAAAATGTAGTTGAATTATAAAAATTCCATGTTGTACCAAAAACTGGTAAGTATTTAAAATTATCTTATATTTTTGTGTTCAAATGATCTCAGATAAATGTCTAAATGCTTTTGAAATGAAGACAATGAATGATTTTCTAGTTAAGGTTGTCTAATATACAATATAAAATCTCTCTTCCCTTTGGCGTCATATATAATAGCTATGAAAATCATAGCGCGTTTTATTATTCGAGCTAAGGGCAGCGTGTTTTTTATCGCAAGCCTCACCGCACTTACACAAGCTCTGTGGGAAGCATCACCGTTTAGCTCGTCAATGTTTGGTCTGTTACCGGGCAAGTGGAGATCCTTTATCTTAGTTACTAATCTAGACACTCTCGGACCGCACAGGTCTTATCGCTAGCCTTTCCACACATACGCAATTAGCTCTGCTGGGAGCATAACGGATTAGCTCGTCGCTGATTGGTCAGTTACCTGGTCAGTGGAGATAATTTGTCTCAGTTATTACTCAAGACACTCTCGGAACACACGTAGTTATTTGTTACCCACCACCACCCCCTGCTCCACACAGATCAGGTATATGGTCCATAATTCCGTTTAGATATTTAACATATATGTTGGAGTGGCGTATTCTATCGAACCCTTCACATTTCTTTTCTTTTTTCGGTATTATTTCAATATTTGCAATATATGTTATTGATATTATGGCACATGTGTGCCTTGCTTATGAAGATGTAATGTATAAAACATGTATGGCACATGTATGTCGTTCTAATAATGCATAATGATAACCATGTTTTATGACACATATGTGCTTTACATATATTGCATAATAATAACTGGTCACAATGTGACCCATTCAATGCATCCTTAGTTCAGTTGTCTTTTTCAAAACCTTGGCACGATTTATAAAATCTATTTATGTTGGGACGACATGAAACTTCAGGCCATGGGTGCAACACTATCAAATGGTGGTTTCCGTTTCCCATGTATACAAATAAATAATTTAGGTAATTGCTATATTATCAAATGATAACTGGTTGCATACTATAAGACAACTCATTCCATACTTTAAGAAAAAATATCTAATGAAGATTATACAAATATAAATATGATATAAAACATAATTTTAGTGACCTCGCAAAATGTTATTCCAAATAACAAATTATGTGTCTAACAAAGTACTAAATAAATTTTTATTTAATAAAGTTCAACACAAAACCAACCATTATAGACCCATGATATACACATATCATAATAAGTCATTAGACAACATATACTAGCATCTGTAAAGTCAAATTCTATTTCATTTATGTGTTGTTGTTGTTTCTTTTTGGTTTATGAATAAATTTCATAACACAATTAAGCTCAAGCTAGTTTTTTTTTATAATTTGTTAAGTGTATCCTTTTAAGATTAACACACACACACACACACACACACACACACACACACACACACACACATATATATATAAACCCCATTACAAGCGATTAAATGGATCACTTTTATAAATAATATATATATATACGAGTATGTTTTACAAGAAGCCTTTTCGTACAGATTCACTCGTACGATGTCTGGTCGACTGGTTAATGTTTAAGCTTCAGATTCACCTGTGGTATGTGGTTATATTTGTACGTATGTATGTACGGATATCATAATCCTATGTCAATTAGCAAAATGCCATCATGCGGAAACTTTGTGACGTTATAACTTGATCAGTGAGTACTTTTTTAGATTAATTTTTTTATTTTAGTTTTGTAAGTGTACGATAGCTGTATTTCGAAAAAAATCAGATCTAAGTAATTTTTGTAAACATATTTAGACTAAACTGTGGTCAGTTGAATTTTGTATCCGCAATATTGAGAGTTGGTTATTATAATATAGGCCGAGGAATCTGGTAATGTATTTTGAGCTGTCTATAGTGTATTTATGATGAAGTATTGACATTCAGCATTTAAAAATTGTATGCTATGCGTCATTCAATTTTGTAAGTGTGTTCTATAATTACAAAGTGAATAGATAAAGAATATGTCTGTCAGTGTTTATATTATAAATGTGAAAATATAAAGAGCTGTATTTGCTAATATGAGATTGATAGCCGATGATATATGAATAAACTGTTATTATATATTGATAAACTACCATAAAACGGATAGATTGTAAATAATAAATGGACTATTATTATACATGTATATTAATAAAACTACCTTAAAACTGATAGATGGTAAGTAATAAATGGACTAGTATTATATATTGATAAAACTACCACAAAACTGATAGATGGTAAGTAATAAATGGACTGTTATTATATAATGATAAAGCTACCATAACACTGATAGATGGTAAGTAATAAATGGACTATTATTATATTAATAAAATTTCCATAAAACGGATAGATGTTAAGTAATAAAAGGACTATTATGATATATTGATAAAACAACCATAAAACTGATAGATGGTAAGTAATAAATGGACAATTCTTATATTGATAAAGCTACCATAAAACTGATAGATGGTAAATAATAAATGGAATATTATTATAAATTGATAAAACTACCATTAAACTGATAGATGGTAAGAAATGAATGCGCTATTATCGCATATTGATATTGATAAAACTACCATGGCATTGATAGATGGTAAGTAATAAACGTAATGTTAATGCATATTGAGTAAAAAATAAATCTGATTGTATATATATATTTGTAGTCGTTTATTGATGTGTGTGACGTAGGTCCCGTAACATTGACGACAGGAGTCCGCCGTCATTATGACGCTCAACTCACATAATCGTCATATGACCGACTAATCAATCTTGAAGTCAGAGTGGAGTCGGCACGAGGCGACGTAAGGTCACAGTAGCTCAGTACTACGTATAGCATGGAATGGTTACCCTGCTGATACATCCATCGCCATAGGGGACGATTGAAGATTATATCTACGAATAATCTGGACGCAGACGAAGCATTTGCATTCAAAAGTATACTTGTATTTTAAAACAGTGAACATCATCCGTAAAAAGTAGCAGATAATTTGTATTACGACATCAGTTGAACTGAATTGTAGTAAATTTAAAGTGGCCACTAGTTAATGTGTAATTACATCTTTGGACAGTGTTAGACCGGTACTTTTTCTTGTTGTTGAGTACATTTTGTTAATTTGTATATATTATGTACTTGTATATTCATAGTTTTGTCTATGTAAAAGTAAAATTGTTAATTTTATTTTGAGAATATTTGTATTCTACTCTAGTGAGTTGTCCGTCCTTGGTCAGAAGTTTAGTGAAACACGTGCGCTGGCTATGACTCTCCCGATACACGGGACCGACTGCTTTAAATTCCATTGAAGGATGAACATGTTTTCACTTTACCTTGCCTGACAAAGTCACTGTGGAACTGCGTTTGGAAAAACCCGGACGAAACCCCACCGGGAGTCGATCCGGGGACCTCCGGGATTTAGAGCAAGCATGCTAACCACTAAATCACCGCAACTCATCATTTATTTCAGTGGATTTACAACTTAATCAGCTTACACATCTATATATATATATATATATATATATAGAGAGAGAGAGAGAGAGAGAGAGAGAGAGAGAGAGATAAATCAGTCAGTTAGAATTTAGGTACGGACAGAGTAACATGTCAGTTAGACTAGGGTTAGTTTAAACGAGCGAGAGCGAGTTTAAAAACTTTAGCTTGTGACTTTAATCTTATGCAAACTTTATAATTATGTGAATAAAATTTACTTATTATACAAAGAGTTGTTGAGTCGATTATGCCTAAATATATTTATATTATAATTATTATTATTATCTAACAAGAACATCCTTAATGATATTTCAACAATCCGTTTATAATACGGTATTGTCATTTGATGTAAAATGAAATATTGAACTAACACAGAACTTTCTCAGCGAAAACATAAATTTTCGCAATAAAGATATTATTTATGTTACTTAAGATTTAATATATGGTAAACAATTATAAGCGTGAACTGAAGTCGCTTGTATGGTAAAGATGTAACAACAAAACATCAAATAAGTTGAAATGGCCATTTTGATAAAGATGCCGGGAATTATCTATATAAGTCCTGGTGTTATATTAAATACCAATACATTATATATATACATCAAAACATACCTGTGCAAACAAAACCGCAAAATATAAAAAAAAATGATTATAATAAACAAAAGAGGATGTATGTTCTGATAAAACTAAGTATCAACTAAAGCATTAGAATGAAGTTAAAGTGGGAAAAATAAATAAATGAGAAGATAGGATGGCGATGGGTAAAAGTAAAATGCCACGTCTTCTTTCTCGAGAATACGATTAAAACTAGGAAACTGACTGGTTACCTCACTCGTTACCCCATTCATAATTGGGTTAGCGTTCTTTTTTCCAGGAACCAGTATATAAACTAGATGTCAATAATTATGTAATCTTACCGGCTACATCAGAACATAAATCCTCATTGATAAAATCGAGAGGTGGAAGCGAAAAAGGTCTAAGTGCATATAAATAAAGAAACACTTAGACCTGTTTCGCTTTCACCCCTCTAGTTGTTTTTTTTTTCATATAAACTAAGTTTAACCTGTTGGAGATAAATATTATCATAGCTCGTGACTAATATCACGTTCTATATTCATGTGACCGTACAATGTACAAAGTACATTTTTTTAAAAAAATAGGTGTTATCTGACGTGGTCACGTGGTACAACGGTAAAACCCAATTGTAGTGATTATCACATGACGGGGATTTGGTTATCCCAAAGGTTTTGCCGAAAATGATAAGGTCAACTTTAAACACATTTGTTTTGTTTCAGTACGTACAATCCTGTAATTATAACAACAGTACAACAGTACTGTGAACTATAACATTTCCTATTGTACATCGTGTGCTACTATTCAACATTTGATATTATGGAGCAGAGAGAGCTACTAGTTTATTAATTATGTAACACTATTGACTACATAATTATCACCATAAACGTTATAGATGTAATATTTTCATTATATAGTCTAATATCAGCTAGTAAAAAAGCGTTTCTATTGATTTACACGCCTTAGTCCGGATATCGTCCGCCTTTTCGTTTTATTAATCTTTATTTAAAATTTAAATTTAGCGATGAATTACAAAATAATTAAAAATTTAATCTAAAACTTTTCACGTTATATAACAATATTTATCTTATTCTATATAAAAACATATATATTTATATACAAGTCTCATGAATCTTCGTCATTTTACATGAATGATTTTATAAACCAATTTTGAGAGAAACTTCTTTCGTTTCAATCCTCTTTTCTATGTATATATAGCTTGTGAATAAAATATGCTTTAAACCGAAGATACAAGATACAAGATATTGTATTGAGTAAATAAATGCCTCCGGCCCAAAATACAACAATACTAGTTGGTCATTGATGGCTTACAGAGTTATGTTACAATATATTAATTATATACTGTACAGTTAAGATGTATGGTAAACGTTATAAACACTTACAAACAGCGTTATGCTCTTTTTCGAACGATTTATAAGTATTTTATCGCGCATTTTTATAAGTTGTTTCAAAATGTAGTTATATAAAATATGTGCACCTCTTTGACCTGCATTAAGTATTATGCTTTTATAACGCAACACTAAATGATATTGATGATTCCAAGAAATCACAAATAACAGAAGTATCTAGTAAAAGTCCGGGCGACATTTTTACATTTGCCTCACAGAACGTAAGACAGCTGAAGATATATTCTGTCTGACAAAAGGCTCCCTTTGAAATGCTTGAGAACAACAAAAACAAACACAAATAGAAAGTTCGGTTTGTTAAGTCGACCTGTTCATGGTGTTAAAAAATGTACACCCTCATACCCAAGTATTGGATTAAGCGATATGCACTATATGTTTTAATTCAATTGCTTTAATTGTCTAGATAATTTAAGAAACATTAATGTAATTCTGAATTTCAAAGCAAATGTCGATTTCTCTATTCAAATACTAATATGACTTATTTTTCAAGAAATTGTCGTCCTTAATTAAGTCCCGAAATATTCTTACTCGTCTGTTAAGTTATTATAGAAATGTTAATAATGTTAGAAATATTGATTCACTAAGTTGAAATGAGTAAACTTCGATTTCAACAGTCCCCTGTGTCTTTTTTAAGAATATCCAATAATATTTAAAATAAAGAAACAAAAAACAGTATAATAAACATAATATAATGATAAGATCCTTCTGAATATCACTACTTTCTGGCATGTAAGTGATTCATGTAAAATGTACGTTTATCAACTTAATTTTTCCACACTCGCATCAAGTCAACCAATGCCTTTCTTTCTTTTTAACCACGTTACATAACATGTTATAAATTAACACATTATTAGACTAAAACTAATACAAAAATAACAATCATCGTCGTTTTAAACACATTTTCCAAAACAATAAAAAAAGCTATATTGCAGAAATGGATTTAAAACAATCTATATATTTACCACGATTTAAACCATAACCTAATAAGGAAACGTTAAATTACGCCACACTAATAATTCAATATTAAATCTTTACATCACATAAAACACATACATTCATTTAATTTTAATTTTGTTCTATTCGGATATTTCATATGATCAGTAAAATAGTATATCCCAGAGGTTTTGATAGTAAACTTAAATACTGTCAGTATACATATGTGTGCATATTAACAGGATCATAGTTGCGGTCTTTTCCGCTTCCGGTTCGAAGTAAACAATGCCAAAATCAGACGTTTTATAATATTAAAATATGAGCAGTGTGCGCACCAGTGTTACCTGTAAATATATTACACGAATAAAAGTAGTAGGAGTACTGAAATGAACCAACGCAAAAGATACTTAAGATTTAGAAGAAACAAATTGTAAACCAAGATTTAAACGAGAGTAACAGCTCTTCCCAGTACGATTTTGGTGACGATGAATGTGAAATGTCACATGTATATGAACATAACAGTACACAGCTACATGGTATGCATTTCCTTGAAAATCTTAACGGCAAATAAAATCAGTTTCCTACAGATCTGTTTGTTGATGAACTATTGACACTCTGTAATGACGACTCTGGTTTAGTCAATAGGTGCCGAACAAGCTAGAACATTTCCTGAATGTTCCAAAACACGTCTTAATATAAGAAACTCTGGTAAATCTTCAAAAGAAGCCAAGCTTGCCGAAGACTGTTACGTTCTTTACTCTTTCGTCGATGGAACTCGCTCAAAAGAGTTAAACGACATCTTTGACGTGCAAAATGCAAACACCCTTAATGAGTCCTACATTCTTTGTGGCCAAACAAACAATGATGTCTCCCAGGTATACATGGGTAGACCCATTCGAGATCAGTAACATTGTCATTGCAATGCGTATCCGCCTACAGACCGATGTGACCTACCTGATGCAGCAACGACAGGATGATACTCAACTTTTATTAGATTTGAAATCAAGTGCCAGTGTAGCCACAGTGAACCTGAATATAATTACCTCGTCGATATAAAGAGTTCGTGCCGCAGTTGTGGCACCACTAAAACATAAAGATGTCGAAAAATTCAAATCTGATATGAACAATCTAAGTGCATCTAAGAGTGTAATGAATGAAACTAAACTTTCTGACAATGTTAGTCTGACCCGCCAAATCGTACATGACAATAAAAGTTCCCCCATAGTTTCCTCTCCGATGTGCCCCGGTCTCAACCCATGGCGGCCATAATGATTCAGTAAAGACAGTGCTTAAGACACTAGATGAAATGGGTAAAATGCTCTAATAGTGACAGAGCAAAGACATTCGCAACTGCATGTGTATAATCTACCGATACAAAACAGCTCAATAATTATGTGTGTACTTCATGCAAACCAACTAGACACATGTAAACAATACGACCGAGGGTATAATACCAGCATCTAACCAATCTAAACCAAACACAACTGATATAAATGACGATACTGTTACTTTGGAACAGAAACCTGATAATCATTACTACAAATCGGTTCCAACCGAAATACATACTAATCACAGATTCAAATGACAAGAATATGTTTATAGCCGTTCGTAGGAAAAATATTTCCATGTACTTTATTGATAATATTGACACTGATGTAAATGTTGATGACTTTTACGACTATTTACAGTGTATTAAAATAACACAGATTAGATTTTTTTGTATCCCTAACAGTGCATCAACCACAATTAATATCACTAGTGAATTTGACGACATAATCTTAGAAAATGGATTTCTAGCCTGAGGATATGAAAGTGAAACAATGGAAAACCGTACATAGTGGTTAAAGGAGAACTGTCAAAGAGTAAAAAAGGACAAAGAAGTCGTTACTCACAGAGACGGTCCAGACAAGATACTGGCGGACACAATAGAGGGGATTACTACACTGTCAGATATAACGCGAAAGTCAAATACAACAAAAAACAATGGTGTAATAAAAATACACCGACATATCACGATAGTGAAAGGTCAGGGTATGATGACAGATGTACAGAAGATGATTATCATGGGGAGGGGAGACGACAGGCCCGACAGACAGACTGGTAAGTGTATTTTTTGGTACTGTCCACCGGACTCTATTGTGCCAACCCGGGGGCTAACCGGGATAACCAGGCGGAGGGACTAAAAACCTTAGAACTACATACATGGTACAAAAAAGGACGGTTTACTGTTTCGTAATAAACAGGTTAGTTTTGTGCTGGAACTGGACTTTTATCTTAGTTCGAAAACTAATGTTTGAAACAATCTCCAGTCGTATCAGTGTATATAAATGCTGGAACTGAGCATTGTTCAAAGCATACAGTTTTGTTATTAGTTTTAAACCGTTCTCAAACAAACACTTTATTTCCGTGCTGAAGCTGAGCTTTGTTTTATGCGCTTTAGGTTAGGTTTGAAACAGTTTTCAACCATATATGTGTATTTGTATGCTTGAACTGAGCAGTGTTCCAGACAAACCATTTTGGTTTGAGTTTTGAAACAAGTCCAGACACGTTGTCCGATCAGCTTGTCGCTTTCTTAAAATAGTGTTGAACAACAGTTAGTTCGGCTGTACAGGGTTTTAAACATTATACTGTAGACGAAATAAATGATTACAACAGACAGGAATTTAGATAATATATTGCCAGAATATTGTGAATTAAGATGGAATAATATAAGGCATGTCAATTTGATTATAGTTTAAATTTGTTTTTTTAACTCATTTTATTTGTATCTTTTATGCAACAGGTTATTATAACAAAGACATCTTAAAGCACAAAACGTACGGTGTCTTGTTCGTGTTAAAACATTGGCTACAATGTATTAAATAACAATAAAATTTTGTATAAATAAATATCAGTTATAATGATACTCATTTATGATAATAAAATATAGTTTGACTTTTACATAGTTTGTGTATGTTTAGTTTTTTTAGCAGTGTAGAAAAATATAGGTAACTTGAAGGTGAAAATTGAAAAGTTGGGAACATGAGATTGTTTGCATATGTGCTAAATTAAAAGGCTGGGAGAGTAAGATTCTACCTGAGCAACGTGGTAAGGAGTTGTTTTTTATGATAACACAGTTGAAGATTTACTAAATTCACATTATAAACAGTTCGAGATAAATAAAAGTGCATTTGAAATTAGAAAAAAAACAGTGTTAATTCGTTAAGCAGGATGTTCGTCTTCTTATTAACCATTATCAAATATTGTATAACATACTTTTAAACTATAGAATATAAACAATAATATTGTTATTGTAAAGTTTACATATTGCTGTTTAGTGATTATACGTTGATGGGGACTGTATATTGTATAATTTATGATGATATATTTTACAAATCTTAATAAAATATATAATTCAGTTCTGGTCTGTTAATGAAATAGAACTAAAACACACATTTCTTAAAAATAAATTATATAAGCTACCCAAACAAGTAGTTACATACTTTAATATTGCAAAACAAAACATATCAATATAGTTATTTATCATTGGAAAGACACTCATACGTTTGATAGTAAAAAGAACATTGACATCTTTGGAGAGTAAAGAAGTAAAAATTAATGCTAGGCGATATCAACCTAATTGATTTTTTGTATCTTTTTTAGTTCTTTATTACATGTTTCAATGTTACTTACTCATTATACGATATATAACGAATACGAAGGAGACTATTTGTCTTGTATGTTAAAAATAACTGTTTAATGGTTTATGCGTACGGACAAAATCGGTTAGTAACGAGTCTATTTGTCTTGCTTAATGGAAGTTACTGTTTAGAGGTTCATGTTTACTGACGCAATCGGTTAGTAACAAGTCTATTTGTCTTGCTTAATGAAAGTTACTGTTAAGAGGTTCATGTTTACTGACTAAATCGGTTAGTAACGAGTCTATTCGTCTTGTGTGATGAAAGTTACTGTTTAAAGGTTCATGTTTACTGACTAAATCGGTTAGTAACGAGTCTATTTGTCTTGTTTGTTGAAAGCTAGTGTTTAAAGGTTTATGCGTACGGACTAAATCGGTTAGTAACGAGTCTATTTGTCTTGTTTGATGAAAGTTACTTTTGAAAGGTTCATGCTTATGGACTTAAACGGTTAGTAACGAGTCTATTTGTCTTGTTTGATGAAAGTTACTGTTTAGAGGTTCATGTTTACTGACTAAATCGGTTAGTAACGAGTCTATTTGTCTTGTTTGTTGAAAGTTACTGTTGAAAGGTTCATGCATATGGACTTAAACGGTTAGTAACGAGTCTATATTTCTTGGTTGTTTAAAGCTAGTGTTTAAAGGTAAATGAGTACGGACTATATCGGTTAGTAACGAGTCTATTTGTCTTGTTTGATAAAAGTTACTGTTTAGAGGTTCATATTTACTGACTAAATCGGTTAGTAACGAGTCTATTTGTCTTGTTTGTTGAAACTTACTATTTAAAGGTTCATGTTTACGGACTTAAACGGTTAGTAACGAGTCTATTTGTCTTCCATATTGCCTACCGTTAGCTTTTGATATCTGTTTTGACTTCCAGTTAGGATAAGCATTATGTATTAACTTTTAAAAAGCTAAAATGTTACTGTGGTAAATCTTTGTTTAATCGAAGATATGGATTATGCGATCAAAATACGTAAAAAGAATATGTTTTAAAATACATTTTAGTTACATTGTCTCTTGTAATATTATATAAATAGCATAGTTGAATGTTTGTTTATCTGTTATATTCTGTGTAAACATTGTGGTAACAATGACGAGACTTAAAAATATTACTGAATTATAAAAATAAAAGACATTATTGTAAATAATTAAATTTGTGTAGTTAATCAGCAATCCTTTCTGGTAGTTTTGACCGTTTTCGTTTATATAGTATATTTTGGTTATTAGCGAAGGAAAGAGTTAGACGTCACGTGATCAGTGGCTGACATTTCGATAAAGGTGTGACCTCACTATAATATTTGTTCTTTAGTCTATAGTTAATGATAAAAGTTTGAAGGCTTGTCATTCATAAATATACCCAAAGAAATGTCAAGTTTTTATATTTTACTATTTGTCAACGGTACTTCCTAAATATAATGAGAAAAGTAGCGGTCATGTGTCATATAAGAGATTTTTATGCTGCTCAGTGTGTACACTGTTAACAAAGTGAAAGTAGACTTCCAAACCCAAATTTCCAAGCATCAATTTTTTCGAAATTCAAACACGACAATGCTTTCAAAATGTTCAGAATACATCAATTATGTTATTTAAATAAAAAATAAAGCATTAAAATAAGGAAAATACACTTTTGAAGAAGAAGAAACAAGGATTATTCATAACCACCTTTATGCGACTACCCCATTGGTAGTACACAAAATTACGCTCGCTGTAGCGAAATTAAAAAGCGTTTCTCGTTTTTTAAGGGAAGGTTATGTCTTAATAGGACGGATTTCAACGTAATTTGCTATTCATCTACTTCATTTTAAAATGTAAAATGACATACATGAAGTAAGTCTTGATTGTTGTTTGGTAAATTGAACAGTTTCTTATAAATGTGTTAAGGCTGTATAACATTGCCATTGGGTACTTGTTTATATCACAGGTATTTTAATAAGTGTATAGGCAAGCGCATATGGCTTTTGGTATCAAACAAAACATATTTATCTATAATATGTAGCTTAGTTTAATAGCACTTTACATATATTTTTGACAGCATAATATTTTTTAATTTTTTAATAGGTCTCCACAGATTGAGTGTACATAAACTGTAACATTGATCTAATAATTCTATACGACAGACACACAGGTGAAACCTTCCGGTTCTACGTCTATCTCATTTGTTTCTATTTATACTGCACATATTCAAGTGAGTTTTAAAGAATCAAAATCTTTGGGCTCCTACATGACTAATAAACGTAAAAGTTAAAAAGTATATTGTACGCACATAGGGTAATGTTCTAATTCGCTGTTTTAGTTATTGATGATATTGTTGAAGCGAACATTTAAATGTTCTGACAGTATTATACAATTGGCAAGTTTGTGTACATTTTAATACATATGTTTACGGGTTTGTATCACAAAGTGCAAAATAAGGAAACAAGAACAGAACTTCAATTGTTTATTAAAACAGTCCAATACCATTGTGTATAACTAGATACAAATATTTCATGGAATTGCTCCTCTCCCCCTGTCACCTTGTCGACATGGTTAATATGCGTTAACAAATCTCGGTTTACAGCACACGCCGGTCCGTGTGAATGGTTCTGGCACGTGGCATATGGCAGGCCGACCTCCACATGCACTGGGTAGATATGGTGGCGGACACCTTATTATTGGTCTCAATGGAACATACCCTCGGGGACAGGTTAGTTGTTGATTAGGATCAGCTGTTGGTAAGATAATCAGAAAGTATACTAGTATATCTAATGAATAAAATCCACAGTTACTTTTTTCATTTTAATATGCTTTTTCATTAAGTATGTGGTTTTTTTTCTAATTGAATTATGTATGTCATGTATTGCTTGTGTTACTGTTTTAAATAGATATTACATTAATTACAACTTTAATAAAACAAACATAAAACTAATATTAGTTTCATTTAAATATATGTTAGATCGATTTATATCGATATGATCGGCAAACATAAAACTAATGTTAGGTTCATTTAAATATATGTTAAATCGAATTTGATCGATATGATCGCCAAATATAAGGCTAATGTAAATTTCATTTAAATATCTGTTAAATCGAATCAGATCGGTATGATCGCCCGTGACTTCGCCTGTCGTGACCATACAAAGTTGGAGTTTACACGACGGACCGAAACTGATATTTCATAACAACAAACAACACGTGTGAATATAATCATATCTTACGAACAATATATCAGACATAAAAGGTAACACCATTTTAATGGTAGTAATGTTTAAACAAAATTATGTTTTTAATTAATAATTCTCTAGGCTACTAGTAGTTGTTTTCAAAAAATTTACCCATATCGCCACGTTTAGACTGCAGCTTGCTTATTTAATTGTTCAGGTGTCTATAATTTATAAGGTATTTCTCTTCAACTTTTATATCCAAATAGACACACTTAAGATATTTTATAAAAATCAAGTATTTATTTGCGCATATAAATGCTCTATAACTGATATGTTCTTTTAGAGATACCACTTAAACGACGTCAACTGCTTAAAGATACATCAGTCAAGTAACATCCAATATAGGTCACATTTTAGAACGAGACATGTGCATTTCGGAAATTTAATGAGGTTTTAGATAATGAAATTTATCGAAACGAATAAAATACACAATGTGATGCTGTATTTCTTGAATATCGAGAAATGAATAATAAAGCTTACGTTTGCATCTGCATATCGGGCATCCACGATCATCTAAGACGTTACCGAATTCACACGCTATCATGCACACTGGCCTACACCGTGGACGTCGGCGGCCGTAATTTTGTCCTAAATAAATAGTTTACATTGTATACATTAATTGTATTTATCGTAACTTGTCACTATGTGAAACAAACAATCTAAAATACGAGAAACTCGATACGAGAGTCTCGAAGGGAGGAAACTAGATTCACGGCAATAGCGTTTCGTTAACATGGCATTTTAAATACGACCCAATCAATGTGTATATTTATATACAAATGTATAACATTTCTCACTTTTTAAAGTGTAGGGATGGTACGAATTTATTGCTTATTGATTACAGTACATTTAAACTATCTTTAAAAACTGATATAAATCAGCGGCGGAAGGAATAATACATACTTTTTCATGTGATATTTTCGTTATATCAAAACGTGTTCTACTGACCCCGACAGTGCAATCATCAACGACTGGCACTTGAGTGAGTGATTACTTAACTTCATCAGTTGCAACGAATTTGGATTTTGGATTGACGCTAGCTAAAAGATCGTCCGCTATGCGTATCTGAGACAAGTTTTACTAAAATGTGTAATCATAGTATTTGAAGCTATAACACCATTAGTTGTCTTCAACGTTCGTTCGAAAATCTTAGATTTTTGAAGGCAAGTAAAGTGAGCCCCTATCACTGCATATGTTAAGCAACAAATAATATTAACAAAACAGCTTCTAATATAAGTCAACTTACCTCGGCTATGATTTATACACACGGCACAAATCAGGATCACCAAACACAAAGACAGTTCTTTCAATGTCATCTTTAATCTTGAATCACAGGTGCAGTACTATCCGAACGTATTGTAACGTCAGGCAATGTCTGTCTTATATAGCAACTGGTGGAGAACATCATTTCCCGTTATTGCTTACACCGCAATTAAAACAGGATACTTTGTAAACTGGGTTAACGATTGGTGCATTGCTTGCTGATACGTGCATGACAATGAATAAGATGTTTTATTACTTGTGGGTTGACCTTTACATCCTTAATTACATCATAACATTGAAAACATTTTGTTTTGATGGATTGTTTCGTTCTCTATATCTTTTATTTGATAAACGTTAACATGTTACTTACGTTATCAAAGGAATATATTTAGTAACACGGCTTGAAAGTCTTCATTATGTTAATAAAGTGATTAGGTCACTGCTAAGCCTGCTCAACAAAGTAAGAACATAGCGGTCATTCTTTAATACTGGTCTCGTATTGCAGTATATGCTTTGCCAGCTTTTCCTTTACTCATATGCAGCAAGTAATCACAGCCCCTATGAACGTTTTGAAAATATTTCAAACCAAATTGCAGATGCCTCTTTTTTTTAAAGTGTAAGCATCTTGCTACCGTGGAAAAATAGGGGAGCAGCTTTGTAGCTTAACCTTTAATATTATATACTTGTAGGTAAACAATAGATGCACCAGTGATTTTCTCATACACGATGGATCATCCAGAAGTTCGATGACAAATGTAATAAAATGAGAATGGCATGTTGGATTTATTTGAAGTAGGTAAATCCAGTCATAATTGTTCTATCTAACATATATGCAGGGCTGATTACTCATTAATAGTGCTTTGTGTCAGACTACACGTTATGAATGGAACTTCTATATTGTATTTAACAATTAGCATGTCGCGGATAGTTGTTTAGGTTGAAAATGACCACAAAAAAGTTTTTAAACCCGTATACACCATACCTCGTATTGTTTTAAGTTGTGTTAAGTTTTAAGCAATATTTTCCTATTGTGTGAAGTATTTGAACTCTATACGTCCATTTAGTATGCCTGCTTTACAACCAACACACGTGCAAGCACGTGATTACCCAAAACGGATACTGTATAGGGCGGGACATATAACATGACCGATGATTGAGTATGTGGTGATATGTAGTATATAGATATGATATGTTTACCTTTGCATTTAACAACAATCAACATTGCCACCAACACAACCGCAAAATCAAAAGTTTACATTACCATTTTTGAATAAGCACCTATGAAAAGTTATACATGCCACATTAAACTTGTTACACCCGGGTTGTTAATGACAAAAAAAGGATACACAAGTGTGAAAACTACGTCATGGACATTTATTTCATGTGGTAAACAAAACAAAGAACAAGGGAGTATGGAAGTTCGAGCAGGTGAAACAAGCATATATAAAAATGTGAGTATTTAATGATTGCCGTACAGATACAGATTAATGGTAATATGATAATATTAATATTGCGGACCCTAACGGTCTCACTACACAGTTGAATTTTGTTCTTTGTTCTATATATATTCAGGTCTAGTATTTCATCAGTAAAATAATATTTCATATAGACTTTTTAAAAAAGTATTCTTTTCATAGCAGGAATTTTCCGCATATGAAAATGCACAATAACTTGTAGGTTGACCCTATTTTTTTTAAATACAGTGCAGTGACACCCAAAGATAATTTTTAAAAAGAAGTCCCAAATGGTCATAAATACACGCATCCAACACAAGTCAACGTTTGCTTTACTCATCTGAATTATTTTGAAATTATTTCAAACCAAATTACATAAGACTTTTTTAAATGCAAAACTCATGTTACTGTGGCCAAGGGGCTCAACGGTGTTGCGTGACCTTAAGCAGTGTGTTTCGAACACGTTATAGTATGAAGAATGTATCAAACGGTTAATCAATGTTTTACATGCGTGATGTTGCGACTAAGAAAATCCGTATGCCAAAAATTAAAAGAGGTAAGACTAGAAAATTCAGCAATAAAATCTCTATGCTAAGAAAATTAACGTCTGTTTCGAGGTTTACCTTAGGATGCGTTAAAAGCGGAAACTATATTTTGTTTCAAATAAACATTTAAGAAATGAAAAGTGTAAGTTGAAAGAGAACGGGACATGGACCTACATGTAACAAGTATAAAGTAATACTGTAAATGAACCCAAAAAGGGAAATATGTAAACCTTGGTCGCTACGTATAATGTCATTTCTCATGAAAATTCAACAAATAAACGTGCTATTTTTATTTTAAATTCATATACATAATGGAAACAATTAACACTATCTATCATTTAAACTAGTATCGGTAAATTATGTGTTACACATTAATGTAAACTTGATCAACGGAACAGCAGAAATCACGCCCCATGTACACGTTGCTTCATGACGTTAAAACCGTCGATAATTACAACGTTTATGACGTCACATTAATCGCAATCTCGAACAAAGTTGATATCTTTCCAAATTTATATTCAAGTTAAGGGTGAACATTCGTGGGTGTGCATGCGTTCAGAAACTATTATATTCATGTTCAATGTAAGGGAATACATTTATATTAAAAATGACAAATTCCAAATGATTGTCGACATTCACATATGCGCATATTCTGGCTGTAGACACTTAGTTTAGGCAATTCAAGCCATATATATTTTTTTTAATTTCTCGTATGAAAGTATATCCATAATTAGAATCGTTTGCCACCCAATTTCCTGTGTATGAACACTATTTAGTGTTGTAAAAACTATACTTTTGCATTTTGCATGTTTTATACACAATTTTATATAGGCAATTCAATTTAACGACATGTGAATACATTTATTGTTACTGGCAGTAGGCCGAATGACAAAACTAATTATAAAATGTCAAACAAAACAAAATTAATTTGATAAGCTGTGCACATGTATAAATAATATTACATTTCATCGCACTGGTGTTTTGTGGGAGAGGTATAAAGGTATTGTATTAATTAAAAGCTATTAAATAGCTGCACATCAATTATGCAGAATCGTATAAATAATATTTAAAGTATATCATCGTTAGACAGAATATTTTTAAGAAAATGTTTGAGAATATCTAGGAATACTGGATATACCTTTGTATAACGGTAATGTCGGGGAATTTTACACACCTAAGCTTTCAAGACCAAGTTGATTTTTTAAACACATATTAAACAAAATAACCCATAACACCGACTCAAAAAGTAATAATTACTTTTAGTTTTGTGTTGTTTTCAAACCAATCACTTTTCAGTAAAAAATCTTAATTTGTAAAAAACACAAACTCTATGTTTCCCAAATCTGTAATTGTTCCGGACTCAGCTAACCCGATTGGGTCCGTTAAAAAGCAATTTTGGGAAAGCCACATTTGAGAGCACGTTGATTGGCCAGTTGCTTCAACTGAAAGTTTGATAACGTCACAGTTAAGTAAGCGTTTAATTGCTATGAATTGTGAGACAAGTATAGCATTCCATGCATTTTCATTGGGTAATTCGAGATGCATCAGGTTCTGATATAGACTAACAAACTCTAGACAATGTAAACATAGACGACAACATAGAGGCAGATTCAGTAACTGAAAAGCCCTTGAACTACTTGGCTAATGATCTCAAATGGTGTCTGCAAATTTGGCTAGACGCTCTTGTTCAACGTCTTAATACAGGGTTGTTATCCTTTTAAGTGACACAGCAACGCAATTCTTGTGATAAAAAGTCTTAAGTAAATTAGTTAGAAATATCATCAAAATGATCATGGACTGCGACTTCTTGCTGCATATGAATAGAGTATAACATATACATGTACCGCAACACGACATAACTGATATCTTAAAGTATTTTAACAGATGGATTTATTTAAGAACTTTTCAGGACTTTTTTATTAAAATAACTTAGGCGTGTCACTGCACTGCTTTTAAATGCACGTTCGTCAATCCAATAGTTAATGTGCATTTTACGAACAACTGTATTCCTCCTTTAGAAAAATACTTTAAATAGTTTTTATCAGTACGGATGCCTTTTTTTACCGTGGAAATCATATAACTTATACATAAGATATTGAACAAAATTCAATTATGTAGTGAGACCTGGGGTGGTATTCACCAACCATTCTTAAGACTATTCTTAGAATTGAACTCTAGGATGGATTTTGAAAAACACATTTAGAGAACTATTTCTCAGACCAAAATTAGCAAACAAGTAGGGACACCTAATACATAGACAAAACAACTCTCACAATTACCCTATCTGTCATAGCAAACTATATCTCTAAGGTTGAAATTTGGATTTTTAAACTCAAGTTTAAGACTATTCTCAAAAATGGTTGATGAATACGACTCCTGAAGTTCGCGCTCACTCGGTAATGTATGCTGTTTATTTTCTATAGCATTTTGACCGTCTACTTGTGCAAGAGATAACTTGTGTTCGAACGGATTTATTTATTTCGATGAACCGTCATGGTACCGAAAAAACTCGATGGAATTGAATGTTTCTTTATTTCAGACAGAATATACGAGTCCCAATTATATGTACATATAGAACATATGATTGCAGGTGATTTACCTCGTTTTAACTAATAGAAATTAAATAGTAACAACTCAGGTTTCAATGGTTTCCATCCATTAATAAGGACATTTTGTTTTGTTAAAGATAAAAAGTTCATTTCAAACTCTTTCTCTATTTCTCTTTTCCTCGTCGATTAATTTGGTTAATACGAGTCAGCGACCATCCGTCCTTTCACAACATATGCCAATAGTGGAGTTATTCTTACTGTGGCAGATAGTTTGTACGAAATTGCACACAACTGGTGGATATTGTGTGTTACAAAATGTTATTGGTTTCATCGCAACATAATCTTGAGCGCAATATTGATATTGTTTTGGTGGTTTTGTTTTACAATTAAACAATAACTCGATAGGTTATGCTGACTGTGGTTCAGGTTTCTAAAAATAATATGCAGACAGTGAATACCTTATGAATCTTAAAATATGCAAAACCTTGTTTATGTATTTAACGTATTAACTCTAAATACTCCTACCATTGCACCAAGGAAGAAATCGTTCGAGGTTTCTATAATGTGTTAGAACTTGTTTCACAATCGTTGTAAAATATAAGTTTCAAACCAAAATATATTTTTAGGAACAATTGCTGGAAAAATATCACGAAGGTCTCCGAATCTTGTCCTTAAACGAATAGTTCACATTGTTTACACTCATATGGATTTTAATGTTACATAATGTTTTCAAGTACTGGAAATGTCATTGAGGAAAGTGCACTTATAGTATTTTATCAAAGACTTAAATGTGAACAATCAGCAATAGTACTGTAATAAGTACTAAACCGTTCGCTATCTCTTAAACACTCATACACTTTCTACTGTGTTAAGCTACTTGAATTAATTTAACTATTGTTTTCTATTAATTAATTTACATATGCTTAATAATTCTAGTAAGGAACCAAGGAAGACATCGAGCGACGTATGTGTTATATAATACCCCAATGTCAAATAAATAAGATTTTATGGAACATTGCCGAAGATTTATAAAAGCAATAGATTTATTCGCCATGAATCTTATTTGCTTTGCACATCAAGAATGTGTCTAGCTTTGACCATAAGTTTCTTTTTTGTATTAATCATTCTGACATAAATGAGTACCAAAAAGATCCCAAAATCGTAAATTCCGTTGTTGTGAATTTAATTATCTCCCTTTATGAAATTAAATATATATTAATTCACTGTGTCTATATGATCCAACGGGTTTATAAATCTGTCCTTTATATAGCATGTGAGTAGTCATGAATCCTTAACTCATCCCACTCATATAAAGCTATCACTTCACGTATGTAAATTTGTCCACCCTGTCCAGATGTGTTGCATGTAATTCCATAGTATATAAGTCATGGTCGACACCAAATTTATTGGTTTGGCAGAGGCTTTGGTATTGTATCTATGGTTTGCATTGTAGCTAGGCGCACTCGCCGAAGTCTGTACATTTACATGTGACATATATATATATAGGTGTGTGTGTGTGTGTGTGTGTGTGTGTGTGTGTGTGTGTGACTGTTTAAATTAACACTATATAGCTGTACTTTGTTCGGCTAGCTGGGCTATGACTATCAAGCCAGGGGTCACTTATTCGAAACCTTGTAAGACCACAGTCATCCGTGATGATTGATATACGACATTGTACGACATTGCGTCTCATTGCCATTCATCTCTTACCGCTCATTCAAGTGAGAAAGTTATCGCTGTACTCGAGTATTTTTTACCTTCCATGATCACAAGAAGGTGTTTAGGTTAACTAGTCTGTTAACCATCAATGGCATAAACTTGACGCTAAATATATGGCCGGGCGGGATACGAACTCACATCAATGGTTTTGATAGTCTGAGCTTACTGTACCGGACTAGGCGGTACTATAAACGCAATTGTAAATACATGACAAACACGAAATGTTGCCGGCTTACAACAAGGAACTTAAATGAAATACAGTAATTGTTTACTTTTTTACATCTAAAAGGTTTTCAGATCTGTAATTTTTTATTGAAATATGTTCATTATTGGAGATAAAAATCATTATTTTTCATTTCATTGTTAATAGACAGAAACTTTAATTAGTGATAGTGATGTCCCTCTACATTTAGTCCAGCGGTATGTTCAATGTTAGAATGCCTGATTGTCCAGGTGTAATACACTTGCTTCTTCTGTTTAAAAAGTTGTCAGTCACATTTGTTGACCCCAACTTATAATAAACCCCACACTTTCACAACCAAACTCAAGTTTATTTTTCGGAACTACAAGACTTAGTACACTTTACAGAACTCTTAAACTGAATAAGTGCACCTCAATATTTTATAAGCAGTGTTCAGGAAAGTCGACACCACTGACTTAATTTGAGTATAAGTCAGAATAGGTTCTCTTGGGTTTGAATGTGAGACTTCTTATATCTTCTTATATCAAGTAACACGCATAAATACACTAAGGTATTGGCATAATGAAACAACACAAAGTTGGGTTCCACTGAAATTTATTTCATATTGTTGAATTATTAAAATTTTAAATTCCAATCGTTTCATACATTGCAAGTTCTCTTAAAAACCACTTGATTAATATCCAAATTATGTAATTCAGTCAACATGCCTGATTGCAGAATTCAAACTATAAATGAAATCCATCATTTTCACATGATTTTACATAATTTCAGTATTTGCCAAACACTGACGCTAATTAGTATTTTTGATAATAAAACTGAATTGAAATCCTTGTTTACAGGTACTGTTTATATTGGTTAATATCTCGAAAATAAGACAATTTTTCACTAGTTCAGTTCTTTTAGAATAAGTTTCAGAAATCTAAAATCAATATTTCCCTGTTTAATTAATTATCCAACAAATCATACACTATAGAGTATGACAAAATTATCTTGAGTATTAATTATATTATACAGATATATATACTAAAATATTGAAACGGACCTGTACCATCCCTAAATTTGTATTGAATAAATTCAATGTTGGCTGCCTAAAACAAAATGGCGGCATGATTTCAAGGAAAGATCAATTATCCTTTTTTTTTAAACAGCTAACTAACTATGGTGTGACAACATATAAAAACTTCACTAAATCAAAGATACAGACAAAACAATTAGCATCAGGTGGGAATATACAATAATAAGCTTAAAATTATTTATTTGTAATTTGGACCACACTTTTCGGCAAATAACCCACAGCTACCAAAAACGTTAACAAAAAGAGTGATTTTGTTAACTGCAATGATGTTGAAACTGTTATAGATTAAGAGAGTATCATTAACGGAAGCAGCAGATATAGAAAATATCATTAAAATATCAAAATATCGTTTAATGGACAAATAAAATACAGAAAGAATCGTTAAATGGACAAACCAGATACAGAAAGTACCAGTTAATGGGCAAATCAGATGCAGAAAGTATCGTTAAACTGACAAATCAGATACAGAAAGTATCGTTTAATGGACAAATCAGATACAGAAAGTATTGTTTAATGAACAAATCTGATACAGAAAGTATTGTTTAATGGACAAATCTTGGACAAATCTTATACAGAAAATATTGTTTAATGGACAAATCTGATACAGAAAGTATTGTTTAATGGACAAATCAGATACAGAAAGTATTGTTTAATGGACAAATCTGATACAGAAAGTATTGTTTAATGGACAAACCGATACAGAAAGTACAAGTTATTGGGCAAATCAGATGCAGAAAGTATCATTAAACTGATAAATCAGATAGAGAAAGTACAAGTTCATGGGCAAATCAGATGCAGAAAGTATCATTAAACTGACAAATCAGATACAGAAAGTATTGTTTAATGGACAAACCAGATACTAAAAGTACAAGTTAATGGGCAAATCAGATGCAGAAAGTATTGTTTAATGGACAAATCCGACAGAGAAAGTATTGTTTTATGGACAAATCTGATACAGAAAGTATTGTTTAATGGACAAATCCGATAGAGAAAGTATTGTTTAATGGACAAATCTGATACAGAAAGTAGAAGTTAATGGGCAAATCAGATGCAGGAATTATCGTTAATGGGCAAATCAGATGCAGAAAGTATCATTAAACTGACAAATCAGATACAGAAAGTATCGTTTAATGGACAAATCAGATACAGAAAGTATTGTTTAATGGACAAATCAGATACAGAAAGTATCGTTGAATGGACACATCTGATACAGAAAGTATTGTTTAATGGACAAACCAGATACAGAAAGTATTGTTTAATGGACAAATCAGATACAGAAAGTATCGTTTAATAGACAAATCTTATACAGAAAGTATTGTTTAATGGACAAGTCTGATACAGAAAGTATCATTAAACTGACAAATCAGATAAAGAAAGTATCGTTTAATGGACAAACCAGATAGAAAAAGTACCGTTTAACAGACATACTAGATACAGGAAGTATCACTTACAATATAAAGAACAAACCAGATACATAATGTATCGTTTAATGGATACACTAGGTAAAGAAAGTATTGTTTAGTGATCATTGCAGATAAAGAAAGTATAGTTAAATGATCATGTTATATATAGGAAATATCATTTATATATCTTGTAGGAAAAAAACATATTGAGCAGACACCCGTGTTCATATCCGTTTTAATTTTAAACTCAAATATAAAACACATATAACTCATGTGAGCTTGTTTACCTATTATTCTGACCAAGTTTGGTTACAATCCGATGACAATTAAAGGTCTGACAGTGCTTATAACTAAAAAATCAACATTTTGTTATATCAATCAAACGCCATAACTGTTTATTCTGGCCAGACTGGTCCACGCTTTTATTGTCAATAACAAAAAAATAGGTTAACAAGGTTTGGTCACAATCCAATGACAAATAAATGTGGCACAGTATTAACAAGACAAATATCAGTATTTTTCAGTCAATCAATGGCAATAACTATATATTAATATATATTAGTATATATTAATTCCATAAAACCTTTTCAAGGTTCCATTGTCAATAACAGTATCACACGTCGCGTCCTATTCTGATGAAAATAAAGATGCTATAGGGTTTACACGATAACTGTCTGCATTTTTTACAATAAATCTAAAGCCATAACTGTCCATTTTAGTACGATGAAGCTGGTCCAAAACCATGACCGAGCAGCATCATTAAATTGTTAACATTTGGACTTCATTTCATGATAAGCCCATGGAATTAAAGGTGTTAGAGTGTTTACAAGACAAAGATCAGCATTTTTTAAACAATCAATCGACATGACTATGTCACTTTTCTAAGTTTTTTATATCCGGTTCAAGAACTCGTTAAAGTTGATTTTCAATAACGTTCTTACTTCATTTACTACAGTCTGATGAACACTACAGGTGCTGTGATGCTTACAAGGCGAACTTTCGCATTTTTCAATCAAACAATGGTCATAACGCAGTCCAGTTCAGATAGATATAACTGGTTCATTAAAAAAATTATGATACAGTATTTACAAGAAATAAACTCCATCAATCAATGGCCCCCAACTCTATCTCTTCTGGTTGGTCCTATACAACCATCACGAATTCGTCCAAGCGTTCATCTTTACCAAGTTTAGTCAAGATTGAATGAAAACTGAAAATGCTACAGTGTTTAGAGGAAATATAACACAATAATGGAAGATAGGCGGACGAAAGGTCAAGAACAATTTACCATTGCATAAGCCATTTTGACTTTTAACAAGTAGAGCTAAATTAAAAATACACATATATATATGTGTGTTAACAAAAACAATCTAATACAAGTGAGGAATTATAAACTTGAAACGATAATTACAAATGATATACACAATTGTTATTACATGTATGAATTTCCTATATATTCAAATGTATCAAGCAATACTCCCAATATTGATTATCCTTGTTGAAACCAAATATAAAAATGATAATTATAAAAAGGCAAATGACAGTACTGTACTGTAATTGTCACTTACATTTATACAGCGTTCCCTTTAAGTTGAAACCTTGCCAAAACGAACCATCAGAAAATGACGGTGATATTCAGAAAGAATGCCAATACCTATACACACGTGACTTACACGTATCAATACAAAGATTTGTTTATTGAAAGTTCATGTTTTATAATATTATCTCCATGTACAGTCAAACTTGTCTTAAGCAGCCAGTCAAGGGAATGAGCAAAAGTGACCTTTTGAGACAGGTTGTTGTTTAATACAGGTTGATTTTTTTGAAAGCATAGAAATGGGAAGTAGAAAATATGGTTGCTTAAGACATGTGGCTGCTTAATAGAGGTGACCGCTAACACAGGTTTACTGTACGCACTATCACCACACGCTGACAATACTTGACTTAAAAATCAATTAAACGTGTTTGATTCTCGTTTTCGCATTCATTCTACAACTACACGACAACGTATAAATAACAACATTATTGGTCAATTTACATTACTTTATATGAAAATTGTTTGTCTACAAGAACATGAGTTCACAAAGCTCAACACTTGACCTAGTTTCATCAAAATTTGAATTTGGATTTAGACTCAGAAACAGATTTAAAACATAGAAAATATCAAATAATACCAATTAAACAAGCAACTTACTATATGTATCTGCAGACACAAACAGTTTTAAATAAATGGTTATTGATCAGAAACTGTTATATGATAACATTTGTTATCCATACTTGTATGCTTATTGGTTTTTAATACAATGTAAGATTTTGAGTCCGAATCGAAGACACAAATATGCTAAGTTTAGGCCCATATTAATCATCATGGTAAACGAACGTTTGTTATTTTAGCAAAATAATTTTAACTTCGTCCATATACATTTAGTAGAAAAACACTATTTTAGTATAATACAAAGACAAAGTCATATTAATAGAACAATTTGTATAAATCCGATGATTATCCGATTTCCGTCACGTATTTATATGACAGACATGTACTCATATATCGAGAATATAAATTTACATCTCCTGAAAAAGTTGTCCGGTTATCTGTTTCACCAACATTTTACTCAAATACTTAAACACTTAATAAAGTTATGACTGGTTATTTATCTATTATTTAATCAATACAAATAAAACAATATGCAGTTTGACTGGAACTAGTTTAAAATCATGATCACCTTGATATTTTTACTAGATTTTAAGTTTTTAAAGTATATAAGTATATGTGGTGAAACAAGAGCAAGTTCCTAGAAAGGAATCAACATTGTATATGTGTAACGTCAGGCATATATCACACATCGTTTTCGGACCATAAGTCCATCGTACTGTAAATAAAGTTCCATTTTGAACTCCCGTGACCTATTTACGTAGCCATGGCCATACGTTAAGGACACAACTCTATTTATATGTCATTTATAAGGTTGATTTCACAGGTTCCTCAAAAATCATTAAAAATCTCGGTGGTATTCTGGAGAATATTATCTGCCAAATGTTCAATACGAGATCTAGCCCATATCTATCACAAATAGCATCAATCTCATATTTACACTCTTCCATTTCTTCTTCTAATTCACTTATTTGACTGCTGTACTCATCCATTTGTGGTTTTAACGACTCCGTTTTGGGCTCCATACTGTGCTTTCTGATATGCCATATGTCAATCCCCATAAACAAAACATTTAAGCCAACCCCAAACTTACTGATTTGGCCTACAGCGCTACCAAATGAACTACTACTAAAAATACTCTTTGGTACGCTTGTTATCTGCACAGTTAGTAAGTCTAACTGATTTCTCGGCAACATCAATTGCTGATTTTCTTACCGATTTAGAAGCAGTCTGTACCAGTTGTATGAATCGCTCGGCGGGCTGAATTTGCTAAATCGATAATTACTTTGCTACCTTTTACTACATTTCCGATCTGTTGAATTGACTTAGCGCTGGATTTTGCAACTGTACAATTACTTTCACTGTTTTATTGGCTTGTTGCACTGCATGGGGTCGTTGATTTGGCAGCTTTGCTTGAACCATCAATTACTTTCACTATTTTATCGGCTTGTTGCATAGCCTGTGTGAACCATCAATTACTTTCATTATTTTGTCGGTGTGTTGCATTGCCTGCGTCGTTTATTTGGCAGCTTTGCTTGAACCATCAATTAATTTCATTATTTTATCGGTGTGTTGCATTGCCTGCGTCGTTGATTTGGCAGCTTAGCTCGAACCATTAATTGCTTTCATTATTTTATCGGTGTGTTGCATTGCCTGGGTCGTTGATTTTGGCAGCTTTGCTTGAACAATCAATTGCTTTCACTATTTTATCGTTGTGTTGCATTGCCTGTGTCGTTGATTTGGCAGTTTTGCTTGAACCATCAATTACTTTCATTATTTTATCGGCTTGTTGCATTGCCTGTGTCGTTGATTTGGTAGCTTTGCTTGAATTATCAATTACTTTCATTATTTTATCGGTATGTTGCATTGCCTGTGTCGTTGATTTGGGAGCTTTGCTTGAACCATCAATTAATTTCATTATTTTATCGGCTTGTTGCATTGCCTGGGTTGTTGATTTGGCAGCTTTGCTTGAACCATCAATTACTTTCATTATTTTATCGGTGTGTTGCATTGCCTGTGTCGTTAATTTGGCAGCTTTGCTTAAACCATCAATTACTTTCATTATTGTATCGGTGTGTTACATTGCCTGGATTGTTGATTTGGTAGCTTTGCTTAAACCATCAATTACTTTCACTGTTTTATTGGCTTGTTGCATAGCCTGTGTCGCTGATTTGGCAGCTTTGCGTGAACCATCAATTACTTTCATTATTTTGTCGGTGTGTTGCATTGTCTGGGTCGTTGATTTTGCAGCTTTGCTTGAATCATCAATTATTTTCACTATTTCATCGGTTTGTTGCATTGCCTGCGTCGTTGATATCGCAGTTTTGCTTGAACCATCAATTACTTTCACTATTTTATCGGCTTGTTGCATTGCCTGGGTCGTTGATTTGGCAGCTTTGCTTGAACCATCAATTACTTTCACTTTTTTATCGGTATGTTGCATTGCCTGTGTCGTTGATTTGGCAGCTTTGCTTGAACCATCAATTACTTACACTATTTTATCGGTGTGTTGCATTGCCTGTGTCGTTGATTTGGCAACTTTGCTTGAACCATCGATTACTTTCATTATTTTATCGGTGTGTTGCATTGCATGCGTCGTTGATTTGGCAGCTTTGCTTGAACCATCAATTATTTTATGGTTGTGTTGCATTGCCTGTGTCGTTACCTTGGCAGTTTTGCTTGAACCATCAATTGCTTTCACTATTTTATCGGCTTGTTGCATAGCCTGGATTGTTGATTTGGCAGCTTTGCTTGAACCATCAATTACTTTCATTATTTTATAGGTGTGTTGCATTGCCTGTGTCGTTGGTTTGGCAGCTTTACTTGAACCATCAATTATCTTATATTATTTCATCGGTGTGTTGCATTGCCTGGGTCGTTGACTTGGCAGTTTTGCTTGAACCATCAATTACTTTCACTATTTTATCGGCTTGTTGCATTGCCTTGGTCGTTGATTTGACAGCTTTGCTTGAACCATCAATTTCTTTCATTATTTTATAGGTGTGTTGCATTGCCTGTGTCGTTGGTTTGGCAGCTTTGCTTGAACCATCAATTATCTTATATTATTTCATCGGTGTGTTGCATTGCCTGTGTCGTTGACTTGGCAGTTTTGCTTGAACCATCAATTACTTTCACTATTTTATCGGCTTGTTGCATTGCCTGGGTCGTTGATTTGACAGCTTTGCTTGAACCATCAATTACTTTCATTATTTTATCGGTGTGCTGCATTGCCTGTGTCGTTGATTTGGCAGCTTTGCTTGAACCATCAATTATTTTCATTATTTTATCGGCTTGTTGCATAGCCTGGATTGTTGATTTGGCAGCTTTGCTTACAACATCAATAACTTTTACTACTCCATCGGTCTGTTGCGTTTCGGGAGTATTTATGGTTACCTGTTTGCATCTCGTTGAATTGGAAGATTCGCTGCCATCGTTTTGATAGTGCTCCTCAGTTGCTTCATCCGAAACAATATTAAGGGATTCAATATACTCTTTTAAATCTAACACACGCCATCTAAGGAAATCAACCAGTTAGTAAGTTCCTGTATTTTGGCTTTAATTGTTTCATTTTTTATTTTCAATTCAAATGGATATTTCTGATCGGCTTGCATATACCAGAAAACATTTCGGCTGTCATAGTGTTTGATTGATGTTTAGCTGTAATGATATCAGATATAAAATTAAACAGTATTACTTTAAATTATTTGAAATTCCACGCAAAATGTCAAAGAGAACATTTAAAAAGAAATGTATTAAATACAACATGTTCACAGCGTCCGTAAACATTCAAACACTTTTGTTTAAAACATTTTTTCTCATGTATATTTCGTTATTCACTTCCCGTTCATCATCTTATCTGTAATCACATATGTATTATTTGTATCATAAAATAATTGTCTATACAATGAAGGGTTTTTTGAACACCTTGTTTAAAATAATTATACGAAATATATTACATGTCGGTTAGAAATTCATTTCATTACATGTGTTTAAAACGGCATAAATAATAACTAAAGATGTTTATTTATATGAATTATGAATAACAAACTAATTCTGCCATCCTTTGGTGTAAGAACAGTGCAACAAATGTAAATGCATCAATGAGCAATCTTTTCTTTTCACTTTGTTGGGACCTATTGTTTTAAATGAGAAGCGTTCCAACTCTTTTCATGAAATTCAAACTCGGATCGACCAACAACCTTTTCGCTATGTAGGACTGTAAAATGTGCGGCTATATAAATATTAATTTAAACTTATCCGTTTACGAACGTGTAACCGATATTACGGAAATTTACGGACGTTTACGACTATAACCGATATCAGATCTTAAATAATTTCAAATATGATAACATGTTTACATGTATGTATATGTGAACAATGTCTTAAGTGATACAATGGTTGGTTGTTTCTTATATTTCTATTAGGGAATTAATTGTACTCTTAATGTTTCTGTGCTTTTAATAGTACGCTGTTGTGTTCGTTTAATGATAAATAGAAAGATGAATAAATAAATAAATAAATAAATAAATAAATAAATAAATAAATAAATAAATAAATAAATAGATAAGTAAATGAATGAATGAATGAGCGAGCGAGCGAGCGAGCGAGCAAACGAACGTACGAACGAAAGATGAATGAATGAATAAATAAATATAAATAAATAAATGTATAGAGCGATAAATGAATAAATATTGAATAAGTATATAAATGAATTTATAAATAAATACTCCGTCAGTCAATCTGTCTGTAGTTGAGTGAGTGAGTAATTGTCAATAGATGAATTAATGAATAAATGAATGAATGAATGAACGAATAAATAAATATATAAATGAATATATGTATAGAGAGATAAATAAAATAAATAAGTATATAAATGAATTCATAAATGAATTAATAGTTAACTTAATAAATATAATTTTATATATATATATATATATATATATATATCTGTAGGCGAGTGAGTGAGTGATTGTCAATGGATGAATGAAAGAAATAAAATGAATTAAGAATGTATGGATAAATTGATTAAAAATAAATAAATAGATGAATAAAAACATAAATTTATAAATAAATATACGCCATTGTGTTCTGTTCTCATGTACACACATATCCAACAGCATATTAGTGAATTACTGTTTCGGCTATTATGTTTAATTGTTAATATTACCTTGAGTGTGTTGTATTATAAATTCAATCAATCACTTAATGTTTCTTTTTTAAATGTGAAAAACGGCAAATATTCGTTTTCATAATTGTTTTTTTCTCTCTGCTTTCCATCAATTTTCTTCAATAAGTCCGGGCGTTTTAACCCCTAATTCGGGTAGCTATTCGTATGTGCGATATGCTGACGATTGAATGACGTATTGGCATCGGCTTATCAAGAGTAATATTAATAACACCGAAACATTAATGAGTGCCAGGTAAAACCTGACGGACAATACATAAACATGTATTCTCGCCAATTTCAGTCTTCACTTATAATTCTTGTAAGTGGCTATTTATGTCATGCAAAAATGAAATTAAAATGCCACTGATTGCATTAAGATCCTTAATTTGATGTCTATTTTGGAGAGTGGCACATCTCTACAAATGACCGGATGGCATGAACAGTGTTAAATCCTAAGATATATATTATTTGTATAGTTCGACACCATCAGTCTTGACTGTTGATATTTCTAATATGTGAAGTTTCAGACGGTAATTACTCGGATATTAATCCCATACGAATATACGTAAAATAGGTTGATACGTGAAAATGCATTAAATCATTAACGCAGAGTAGTGTGTCCCTTACAACACATTGTTACTGAATAACATATACGAGTATAAGATTGGGCAACGTACAAGGACGAGATTTATCAAGTCTTTTTTAGGCCAAATTAAATTTTCAGAAAATTGATTTGGAGTATTGCAGTTTTACCTCTACTTTCAAAATCAATACGAAGTAATGGTGTATTAATCTTAATATTAAATATATTGTGCAGTATTTCTATGAGTTTACAATTTTCAGATTGTTTTTATAATAAGATAGTTTTTTTAGATTTATTGAGACTTTACATGTTTATGTATATACTATTTATATTTTCTAAGCTTTAAGATTTCGAAATAAATATCATTTTAATTATTTGGTACCTGCGTTCGATATTTGTATATGCAACGAACTCTGTTAATTGCCAAGATTGATGTGCTCGAGTACTATTTTATCTTCCAGAATATTGGGAAGAAGTGGCTATGACTCGTATGTTTGTCCTCGATGGCATGTAAGTGACGCTAAATATTCAAACAGACAAACACGCCTAATAATACATTGAAAGAACACATTCGTCTAAGAAAAAAGAAAATAACAATCTGTTCATAAATAATGCAACACCCTTCTCGCTCCAGTTTAACACTGTCAGATCTTCTATTTTCGAAAAATACTAAACCCAGCTTAAACCCTAAAAAATCAGATAAAAGAATGTCAAGGCACGGGATACTTTTTGTTTGTTATCATTATTTACATTTTAACGCATTATTGGCACATCTGTTGATCTTGACCGAATTTTGTACATACAGACCCTAAACCGCTCAAGTACCCCATAATTGCACTCCGTTTGCGCTCAGTTTGCACTCCGTTCGCGCTCCGTTCGCGCTTAGTTCGCGCTCCGTTCGCGCTCCGTTTGCGTGCACTCGATTAAACGCGGTTAATTTAATGCACTCACAAACGCAAGTATTCGCTCACGAGCGCTGTATAGCTAAGTGCTGTATTTAATACTCCTCTTAGCGTTCGCTTCGTTCAGCGTTCACTCAACGTTCAGTTCGCTCAGTTCGGTTTCCGGCCCATAGCCAATCGCAACATCTCAACTCTTTAAACTGATTCTATATTGACTTTTTAATTTAATCTGTTCCAATGGAGCAATTAAATGTATCCATGGGATTTTAGTCAAGGTAAATTAATTCATAATCCGATTGTTTGTCTACAGATTATGTCACCCGCTGAGCGATAGGTTGAACAAGTATCGATAGTAGGCATGTTAAACGGAAGTGTCTATGTTTTGATATGTGATCAGTGGTCTTGGTGATCAAAGAATATCGCACGTTATACCGGCTTCTGTTATCCAGACACCAACGTTTGTTTGCGTCAGTATCTTCTTTGATATACCGTAAGCTGTTTGTTACAGGAAATCAATAAAGTTTGTCCACAAAATTTACATATACATCATCAACATAAACTAAATAAATTGTTATTTATAATTAAATTTAATTAATAATTCCATACTGTTGATACCTCATTGGCCTTATGATAATCCATAAATCTGCTCAGTGTAAGCAGTGACTTAACAACATGTGGATATATCACTGGTTTTGTTAATGTTCAAACTAAAATAAGCTTTATAATCAATAATATGCACTGCATGGGTGATGAAAAATTTATTATAATCTGTGCGATGCAATTCGACATTATAATCAATGATTTTTGAAAAATAATAATCTTGTAGTGTTTTTTCTCGATTTGGGTCCAAATGTGGCTTCACTAAACTTAGAAAAAGATATTCTGATATTTTAAGTTTTTTATAATTATTTTCGTTATCATTATGTATATAAATATACTTGCAATAAACTTTTTTCAGTGGGTTTCTCAAATTATTCTTTTACTGATAGTATGCTTTATGTTAATATATTATTTAAAATGACAAACTATATTTAACTTGTTTGAAACTACACCCACTGTGCTATACCACTAATTATATGACACGCAGCAACACACCCGTGGTGTTAATTACGTTATGTCACATGCCAGTGAGAGCCGTGTCAATTAGGTTATATGCTAAAGCGGTGACTTATCGGTCTATTGAACACGGAAGATATGTATGATTTCATTTTGATTGTAATTCGTGCCAGATGGATGAATTTTAATTGAGCCAACATTATGTGATTGAAAAGAAAAAAATAAGAAAGAAAAACTGCCAGCCAATTAACAACAAATAAAAAAATTATTTAAGATATTGGTTATTCGAAGTTTCAGAACGCTTTAGTATGTAAATATCATGATGTTAATATCATTAAATTAACGAACCGAAAACCCCACGCCAGCTCTGAGTGAATGGTAAAAAAGTGTGACATACACGTATAAAGGGATGTGTATTCAGGGCTGTCATTTTACCACAGCTGCCATAGCGATTTCGTATAAAAACAGATCAGAATTGTTAATTTACAAAAGAAAACAATCCTACAATTTTAAAACTAATAAAAATTAAAGACATGTGTTTAAATAATTCCTTGTAAAAATGTAGTATTTTATTTGTATTATTTTTTACTTTCATTATTTGTTTTATTTTTTTTGAAATATTATTATCATTGGAGCTATTATTATAATATACATATTGACTTATTGATTTGTTTACAGCTTTTATATTGCGTATGTGCATCTGGTCAGTCGTTCACAATTAATATAACAATTAAATTACTATAATGAAGGCAGAGTTGCATGGCAATCATCAAAACAGATACGCATGATGAGAACCACATGTGTGTCAATAAATAGTTTATTGGTGATTTATCGGTCCATTGATCACAACGAACCCTGCCGGTGTGTAATTTTCATTTTGATTATAATTTGTGCAAGATGAATGAATCTTTATTTAACCCGCGGCATGTGATTGGATAAGAAATATATAGTCAAAATCAATACTTAAATATGCAGATTTTTTATAATTTTATTATTATCATCATTATTATTAATATCTATTGTATATTTTATTATTATTTATTACTATTATTACTAATATTATTGTTATTATTGCTATATTACTTTATTATTATATCATTATATTATCATATTATTATTATCTGAGTATTTTTTCTTCTTTATTATTATTATTATTATTATTATTATTGTTGTCATTTCTTACTTGTTGCCCCTTTCACAACTTTTATAGTGGCTTAATTGTTACGTGCTTACATGCACGTGATCAGGCGTATCGATTTTGTAGGAAAGCCGGAAAACAATATATTTACTTTTTTATAGGCAGTGAATACATGTTCTTTTTTGTTTATTTAAACCTTCCTCATGATCAAAAGCTGTTCTTTAGTCAATATAAAATCACAACCTCAAAAAGGTCACCTAGAAATTTACGTTTGCTAGTTTTTATTTCCTATGTCTAATGTGTTATTTCGGTCTGTCTTGTTAATTTGGCATACATACATTTATTTTACATTAATTTAATTTAGCTTGATTGTCAAGTAAGCTCGGAGCTTATGCATATCTTTCTCCAGTGCATTCCCTTATTAGATCTGGTACTGAATTGTGTTTCGAGAGGTCGGGTAAAGCCTGGGTCAAACTCGCGACCTCTGCCGTCTGAAGCCAGCACCCTATCCGCTGTACTACTGACCCATTTTATATTTTAGAATACAATTAATTTATTATTATTATTTTAATGAGATGTGCACGAGTATAATGTTTCCACTTTAATTGCAATATAACAGTTTACGTAGATTTGTTTATAACTAAGCACAAACTCAGTGTAACTATGTTTGGGGAAAATATAAAACTAAAGTCCAAATTAAATTGAAAATTGGTAATTTTTATTTTGCCGAAATACCCAAACAAATAGAATCATAATCATATAATTTTACGCATATCTATGTTTTGTTTGATTCACGCATGCTTTGATATTTTTGTATTTGGAGCAGTATACGCTTAAATCGAAATAAAGTACATGTTTTGTATGTTCTATAACTAATTTATATCGAAATAACACGGCAAATTAGCCTTGAAACCGTAGATAACCAATGATGTGTCGTCTATTGTATAATAGGTGTTTAAACATTATTGTATTGATCAGCTAAATATTGATATTTATGTTATAATTGATAAATTGTTGACCAAAATAAGTTTTATCATGCGTTTTACAGTAAAACATTTATATTAACTACATGGTTTATATTCATTTGAAAGAAAATTTATTTTTATCTCGATTTTAAGTATCGACTTTACGATCAAATAATAAAAAAAGAGTATATCCGAATGAACGAGTGCACTCAGTAGCGCACGAAAAGTTCTGTTATCAGTTTTCTTACTGTGTCTAGCGTATACAGCGCTTCTGAGTGCACTCAGCGTATCTGAGTGCATTCAGCGTGTCTGAGTGCACTCGATCTATTTCATGCGTTCAGGAGTGCGTTTATTATTCAAAATCCAGCGTTTGCTTACGGTCCATGTCCGCTCCGTCTGCGCTCAATCTGCGCTCCGTTCGCGCTCCGTCTGCGCTACGCTCGCGCTCCGCTTACGCTCTGAGTGCACTCCGTTTGCGTGCAATTGGGGTACTTGAGCAGTTTAGGGTCTGTATAACACGCAAATTTGTGTCTATTAATTGCCCAAATATTTATAGCATGTCTATCAGTTTATATATTCTATTATACTTTTGCCAAATCCATTTTAAGATTTCCCCCACAATGAATATGACAAGGCTAACTGGTGATATCTATCACTTGTTAAAAGGACATAATTATTATTATTTGAACGCACTAAACTGGTATTATTGCAACATTTCGCATCAATATTAACTATTTAGATAATATAAGATTAACTACGTTATTATTGCCTATATAAGACCTTGACCGTGGAATACCGCAAAAAGTTCACTATATCCGCTCTCGGCTATATCCGTAATTGTCCGGAAATCTTCGGGCAAATATACGTAACAGACTGGATATTAAGCGGTTATGTTTATAAACATTATTATGCTAACCACTTGTTTGGTGACTGATTTCTGCCTTGCCGTGTTGTCATTTTGGCGGAGCGTGCCGCCGACCCGTCAGCACGACAACATAACAACACGCTAAACAGCTTATTTGTCGTTCTGTCTTGTCGTCGACTTGCAAGAACAACAACACGAAAACTTGCCGTACGGATTATTTTTCATTTGGCATGTTGTCGTGTCGGCGCCTGGCCACGAAAACACGCTTAACGGCTTATTAGTCCATTTGGTGTATTTTTGGTGTCGATGCATGCGCTAGAAATACAATACGAAAACACACCAAATGGCCTATTTGTCGTTCTGTCGTGTTATAGACTCACAAAACGACAACATAAAACACGCCAAAATGATGGCTTATTTGTCATGTGTTGGCGTTTCGACGACCCGCTAGAACAACAACAGCTTAAACGGCCAATTTGTTGTTGTGTCGTTCTGTTTTGTCGGCGAACCTCCAGAACAACAACACGAAAACACGCCAAACGGTATATTTGTCGATAAGTCGTTCTGTGGTGCCGGCGGACTGCCAGAACGACAACACTAAAACACCACAAACGGCCTATTTGTAGTATCTCGTTCTGCCGTGTCGGAGACCCACCAGAACGATAACACGAAAACACGTCAAACAGCCTATTTTTCGTTTAAAGCATGTTGTCGTTGGCGCCTTCCGATAGACATACATACTCTTATAACTGTCAGAATAGATTTATGTAAGTTTTATTCTCAACATGCAGGAGAGTTGTTATGCATCGTTAAACGTTGGGGTATACTAGCAAAACTGGGTCCTTGTAAAATAAAAATGCATTTATATATTTGCACACATCTAGCGACTGTTCTTTGTTATCATTAATATGTCATGTCACTTAAACTAAAATATCACCTAATTTCATCTATACTTTTCAAATTATTCAATGTTTATTTCGATCAAAATCCAGTAAACAAAAACACATAAACTACATTTATCTACACTATTTCTTTGGACTATATCCGAGGCCTAATACCGAAGGATGACTTCATTGGCCGAGTATTTAAATAAGTTGGATTTGTTTTTGGGCAGTGAACTTGAAACATTTCTTACTGTTGGCAAGACGTAAAACCCATAGCATGCCTTTAACTTTAATCGTTGCCCTTTTCATGCCCGTTATTCTATGATTTGTTTCCTTTCAAGCTGACGCAGCATACTTGCAGTATTGGAATAAAGATACATGTAAGTTTACTAGTAATATTCAGTATCGATAGCTGTATAAGGAAATGCTGAATAAACATCTCAGAGACTACTTCTTGTTTCTTTCTAATTGCAACTTTACGTGTTTGGGTTCATTAGTGACACGTGCGCAGATGTTCTAATAATTCTCAATCTTGATCCGTGGAAAATTGTTGAAAATCAATATAACTTTTTTTTCCATTCGCACGTTTACAACCTTTCAAACGTCTGGGCATGAGCAGATTAAGAAATTGTTCAAGTTGATAACCTACAAAGAACAAAGGAATTGATACTCGTATGTTATGTCTCGTTCACCATGGTGCCTGGGAGTCGTCACAATATACGTAAATAATATATCACAAAACAATTAATGTTTCAATTCTTATTACAATATGCACAATGGTTAAGGTATTGGTATACTTAATATATGAAGAAGTTTACAAAACTACGCGGTAGTTTTTTTCTTAATCCAAGGGGTAATCCAATGACCTGTATAAAACAAATGTTGAGAAACAATGGAGTTATTGCATTTAACACGGCTACAAGTGTTGTAATTGTCTTTCTATCTACTCAGATATTTAAAATGTACATTTATTCACGCTATTGGTTGTGCCTGTTTTGCATGTTTTTTATGTTTATTAACAAGAGCAAAACAGTGTAAGATTTAAACAAAATAGTGTTATAATTATATTGAATCGACCTATGCACTATTGGTATATCAAGCAATTGGCAGGGGTCCAGCTTATTTTAAATATGTAAATCCAGGCCCCGAGGTTATAAAAGACTTTTCATGCTCAACTCAAATTCGTACTCATAACACAATTTCTATCAGATAAAAACCCAATTTTATGCACAAATACTTGACTAGGTCTCGAATTTTTTAGTATTAATGCAGATTTGAGGTAGAAAATTATACGTATTTACGTTTATTTTGTTATAATGAGCTGAGTCATCTTTGAGTTGAGCATGAAAAAATATTTATAACCTTGGACCCGAATGTTTCTATACACAAGTAGTTAAACACAGGTTTATATATTTACTATACTCCATGAAGAATATTTTGTAAATAATGATTATAGGATTCAATGACGAACACTGCTATAAGATACAACTACATGTAATAAAATCGTCTTATTAATGATGCAAATAAACAACAAAATGTTTGATGCACAATAAACAATTTTATAAGTAATACCTGTAATAGCAACTTTATAGATCGTGTTAGAACTTCAAGTCAAACCGGTGTAAGTGGTCACCTCTATTAAGCAGCCATTTGTCTTAAACAGCCACATTTGTTATTTCCCATTTCTGTGCTTTTATAGCCAATTAACCTGTATGCAGCAACTTGTCATAAAAGTCCACTTTTGCCCCTTCCCTTGATTGGCTGCTTAAGACAGGTTTGACTGTATCGGTATACCGAATCTAGACTGTCTTAAGTGAGTTCCAAGGGAATCGGGTATAAGGTGGCATACGACAGGGGGTCGTTATATACAACACATGGAATTAGGATGTTCCTCATCGATTTAATCATAAATAAACTGTGTGTTTACACAGTATTTATGAAATGTTTTGTTCACATGTGGTATTACTCATCGACTATCATGTCCATGTTGGTATTCACTATACATCTAGGTTTGTTGATTGAATACGTTAAAAAATACCGAACATACTTGAAGTACGTCAACATAACCGTTTTGGCTTTGTTGATTATTACGTCACATTGTTAAATTAAAATCGGTCATTGCATTAGCCATGGCCAACATGATAGTAAAAAACAACAAATAATAAATATGAATATTATAATGCACGAATTAAAATAGATTAAGTTAAGGAAATTAAAACAAAACCCATATGAATATGAACCCAATGAAAATGTGTGTATTGCTTGTTTTCATTTTTTTCATGACATAAATATGTTAAACATTTTGATAGTAATGCGTGGATATTACTATTTAGATATGCTTTAACGTATAATGATTGATTTGTGGAGTGAATATAGCTTGAATTGATTTTGATATTGTTATATGCCCTTTAAGATATTAGGTAACGTATTAGACAAGTTGTACAAAGCGCTCATTGAAACAATATATTTAGAATAACGGCACTTTAGACTGAAGAAATGTTGCTGTACACTGTCACGTTATTCTAAAGCTGGCTTACATTTTGTACATATGCACGTGTTATTAGGCATTATAAGATGATAAGTAAAAGTAATACTCTCTAGTCTCTCCCAGAACCTAAGTTCTCCCGAATTAGGTCTTTTTACCCACAATTAAAAATTCATAGCTATTGAACGTTAACAAAACGGTAACGTCATTCAAACTTTACCTGAAGCAACTGACCAATCAACGTAGCCAAACTCATTGCTATGTTACGGACTCAATCGGAAGAGCTGGGACCGTTCTACATACTCAATTCCCCTTACCGATTCTTTAGGACAGTTGAAAACGTTAAATATGGGCAAATTGCATATAACCAAGAAGTATAATTTTATAAATGATCATCTACGTTTGATCGCAGTGACAAGTGATACTTAGATAACGTAAATAACGTTTATTATAAAAACAACAATGGACAGCCTGTAAATATTGGTGCAATATGTATGTGGTATTTAATGACAATGAAGGTAAAGGCAGACAGCGTATGTATTTTTCCTTGTTTATAAACGTAGCAACAGGTATCAGTCATGCGAATATATTAATTTTTATGTATTCTATAGTGTCAATAGAAGTGTATTTTAACTTGCCAAATATGGTAGGCGCAATAAAAGAAATATTATTTCAATATGGACTTTGGACGTTTCCCTACATGTGTCTAAGCAGATGGGCAAAGGTGATAAGGAGTCGTTTTCATGGATATCATGTCACATTTATACATGTACGTGTAGCATGATATTTCTCACAGTTGCAGTGTATTTCACCGACCTATTAATATGTTTGAATCTGCGTACGTTCCCCAGTCAGCGTACTAATATTTCACTTTGCAAATGGAGACTTTCTCTATATGTTTCTCACAAATAGTGCCTATGTACTGATTCAATGTCTAACTTAACGTTATACATGTAGTTAATAATTATCATAATATTGACAATAATTTATCGCGGGACGTGGAAAAATATTGCGCAATATTTACATTGGTCTTGGTAAACATTCCTAACATAACTTCGTACCTGCCGGTTGAAATAAACATTTTATAGCATGTGCACAGGTATTTGTGGCAAACAATATTGTAAGAATGGATACTATTACTACTAATAATATGTATTATGTAGTCAGTACACAATTGAAAACGGTCGAACCATTGTACCGTAGTGATCTGTCTTTGTTTCTGCTCAGTTGTTGACATTTTGTCCGAGATTCCTGATTTACCTTAAGTTTACATTATAAATATTATATACAAGTAAATATATTCGTATACAGGTTTAAAACAGAGCCTCATATAATTGAACAAACCAAAACAAACCCAAGTAATTGTTTAGCAATAAATGATTTAGTAAATATGTTATCTAAAATAAAAATCAACAGTACATTTCAAATGTGTAAAATTCAAATATGGTAACAGTTCATTTAGTTTAAACAGTGCAACTGAATATCTCAGAATTTACAATGTCGTAATTTATCGATCTGAGGCGAAGATGCACTGGGTACATAACTCTGACTAAAATAGTATATATAATTCATAAATAGTTATCTCCCTTTGCAAAATACATTTTATCAATTAAACTTCCTATTACATACACTAATGACCAGCATAATGCATAATAAAAATATGTTCAACAGGCATATCATTCAAATAACGCAGCCACCATAGTAACACAAACACAAACAATACGAACGTAAAGAAGAACTGACAAAAGCTGTCTTATATCAACATACCGCGAACATTTATTATATATACATACTATTTCTGGTACAAAATGACCAAATGGGGCCTATACCATCATTTTACTATTTCAATGTGTTGAAATTATTATAATTTTTGATTTACGCATTTTAAGCGATTTAATCAGTATCTGAAGATATTCTTTTTATGAAGAAACAAACAACTCATTTATGAATGAAAAACATTTTCGTGAATTCTCATTGCCCTTCATGGAGTTATAACATCCAAAACCTCTTTTACACATGAATAAATATTGTTTAAATGTAAATTTACTGACCATTTATCTAAAATGCAAATTAGCTGCTCCGTTTGCGGATATCATCTTAAAAATCGATAATATTAGCGCATACATTCTGTCGAAATCGTATATATTCGGCCAATTCCGTCATCATTTGGTATTAGGCCTCGTTGATAACATAACATAATACAGATAACAATTTTTTTTTCTAGACAAGTACAAAGAAATCAATTATTTATTTTATTGTAACCTATTTTTAGAGTACTGAAGGGAGAAAAAAAGTTTTTCTATTAAAATGAATAACACGGGAGTTAAATCCATATCACCTGTGCTACTCAATCTGATCACCTCGGCCTTTATGCTACGCAATATACCTCTGACATAATAAGGCGCCATTTTGGAACTACTTTCAGTCACATGATAAAATGAAATGACGGCCCCCTGATGCCACCTTATATACATGTATGTTGAAAATATAAACGTTGGTTAATCAAGACTGGTATTTTAAATTACCCTATAAACATGACCCATGTTGAGTGTATAAAGAAACAAAATCGATATAATAACGCCATATATTCAACTTAATGACGGATACATAATGTGTTACTTTCACGCGAATGAACACAGACTTGTAACACAGGCGAATAGCATTGGTGTATTCTAGAGCTATACACGGAGGATACGAAAATAACCGATGTTTCATGATTGCTGTGCGACTATTCGCAGTATATCAACTGCGCTACATATTACACTATCAAAGTTATGATCGTGTTTACAAACCTAATATTCCGAACGTTAATGTAGCCAAGACAAGACCATTGACCAGTCTAAACCACTGACATTATTCCATCAAATATATTGCATGATTTTTAACGATATATAACAGTATTTTGCACCAAATATAATCCAGATATTTCCAATCAATGATAAATATTACACTTATTCAATATAATATATTACAACAATTTGTATAAGTGATAAATGCCCATCACACGAGTTTTCGCGTAGAAACACGCTGGTACACATTTATCCTATTTTAGGGACCAATTAATTAAAAACACGGATATAAGAAAGGTTTAAGCGACAAACATTCGGTGTCCGTTTTTTATATTTATATGCACAGTGCCTGCGCTGGGTATGATACGGGGTCATTAAAGGAAGTGTAAAGTTACTTACAATAAAAACAAATTTGCTTCAAATATAAGTTTAGGAAGATTAGGTAAAGCAGTGCTTCGTAGTGTTAATATGAGACATGTACCTAAACAACCGTCTAAGAGATCTATGCTGTGGATGATGACTACTGAATTAAGAACGTTTTCTGTATTTTTCAACACAAACAACTACACGGGACATGCTTATGACAATGAATGTTAGGATTCTCCAGCTTTAATAAGATACCTTTTAGTTATGTCTTGTAAAAGATTGATCAGCATTCTTCGCAACGGCATGTACGTGTGCTGCTGCTGATGTTAGCACGCTCTGCAACTGCAGTATTGATAACAGGTGATTGAATTATTAGAATGTTTGAATTAATAATTACTTTATTTTTCTGAAATCACCGGGTTCGTATTCTATTCCTACCAACCATCTCTTCGTTAGCACGGTTTTATATAAAGCTTATAAATAAATCTGGTTTGGTTTAGTCTGGCGGGGATTCTTTTATCAACATTGTCTCGTATTATGACATGACGAGAGGTGAATACGTTTATACAGAAGAACATGGCGTTGGTTTGCTTCCGCAAAGAATTGTCTAAACATTGGACTTCACATAATTTAATTACATATAGAAAATAGTGATTTACTTAAATATTACTATTCGTTATAAATAAACGTTGTTTTTTGTCATATGAACTGTAGAAATATATATAGAATATCTTACTATAACTGTTTGTATATGCAATTAAAAACATAATATTATATGTTTCGAAGATGTTAATTTCATCACTGGTTTACCTACCTTAACATATGTTCGCTAAAAGACGGCAACATTTAAAAAAATAGGATTATGTTCCGATATTGTAAAAGGTGATAACGATAAACTCCCATTCATTTTTGGTTTACAGGGATATTCCAAGTATGCAAAACAACACAAGTTTGCAAAATAGCGTACAGTAATGGCTCTTAACTTACTCAATATAGCAAAACTCAAATGCTTTCTGTCAAACTGTTAAAATATCATTTTGTCTATATATTGTACTCGTCCTAATATACAATATTGTTTCATGATGTCACTATCAATTTAAGCATTTGGTATAATAAACGCTTACAATTTAACTAATTTATATTTAAGGTTACACAAGGATCGTGATATACAATTGACAACGCGAATAATAATTACTTAAGTAAAAAAAATCGTATCTATATATTATACTATAAACGAGTTATTTCCCACTACGTAAGTAAATTGTCATTAGACGAAATGAAAGCGCTAAAGGCCACTCGACCACAGAGAACCCCTAGATTTATTTCATTGGGATATTTCAACTAATACTCGCAACGGTGTATTTTTTTTAAATTGAGTTTAACGACATTTTCAACACATATCAGGTTATATAAGGCATATTCAGTTTTATTGGTAGAGGTAGACCTCACAATGATTCTAAGTAGAACCACCTTCCTCCCGCAAACATTTTGGAGCAAACGGAACTTGAACCTTCGGCCTTAACGGTGAGAGATAGGTAAGTAATCTTAGGTTATACTAATTTATTTGAGCTCTATTGCGATGATAGCTCAGAGCTTATATGAACCGCTCTCGAGTCCGCTTCCTTGGTAGATCCAGTACTGAGTGTTAGTTTATGAGAGGCATCGGGTCGAGCTGGGGATCCAAACTGCAACCTCTGGTTTGAGCGACCAACACTCTATCTATTAGACTACCGCCCCGCTTTCTATAGACGACGTATTAGATCTCTCGGCCACGGAGGACCGTACTACGGTGTATAATAGTATGACTAGCTACGTAAACTCGTGTCATTTATATGTTGCATGAAGTGCTGTGTGGCAAAATAGTAAAACAGTTTTAATAAACAAAGTCGTGATAGGAATTTAGGATAGTAAAAGGAATGAAGAACACCAGTGCTATAGAAATATTTATCATTCATTATACTTTACTTGTCATCTTTCCAAACGCTATTTATTTCTTTAATTAGATTCACAAACATGTTTACATATCGCATAAGATGTGCTTTTCATCCTTTATTTAGATATGTGATATAGATACATGTATACATAGTAACATAAAACGACCAGTACACTAACATGTTTTATTAATCGATGAAAACTCAGAAGAGTACTTTGAACAATTGTATTAACATTGTATTTTCTTACTATTTCATATAAATAAAACCCATTAAAGTTCTATAACTTGTTTATATCTCTCCACTGAACACTATACTATTATTAACAAAACTGTTATCCCGAATAGTTCATAGCAGCAAAAGAAAAAGTATTAAAATCTTTATGAGTTTGTTAAAACAGTTAAATAAATAAAGTTAATACCATACTTGTTTGTTGATTTATACTCTTACTAACCACAATATTTCGTCTAAGACAAACTATGGTTTATAACTTGTGAGCCAGATTCCTAAACATAGCTTTATCTTAAATTGCAGATAAAATCTAAACACAAACTCCTACAATTTATCTGGGAAATAAACGATCAGCGTCTTTCAACCCTTTAAACCATCCGCTTTGTACACTTTTTGAAAAAGAGCTTATGTTTTCACGACATTTATCGTAGGAATGATTTATCTTTTAAAGGAACAAACATGAAATAACAGACAATTCTGCATGTAAAATCGTATAACAAAGCCGTAAAATTACCAAACTCATTAGCCACATAAGTGTTGGACCATTAAACAATTTTGAAGTTAATGGTTTGCTTAGAGAAAAATATCCACAAAATACATGCCGCACAATAGTTCAAAGGTTACATTATACTTGTCTGCTACTAAACCAGTCATTAGAGAGTCAGGAAGTATATAATCAGGAAGTCAACACATAAAATTAACAATTTTGTATATAAACACATCACATTGTATAAACCATATCAAAATAAATGCGATACACCACCCTATTCCAAACACTTTAAGCAATTTACTATTGTTGCATCACCCACCCCCTCCCCATCCAAACAAAACGAATTTTTAAAAATATATGAATGAAAATTGTAATAATGTAAACTTATATTGTATGATTGTAAATTATTTACACCATTACATACATGTCATACTTATTATATTGAATTGATGATATATGATAAAATCCCAATATTTTTACTTTTATGTATCATACTTATTTATTTTTAATTTCCATAAGCGAGCTTTTATATAGATTCATATATTTCAATATATCTATTATTGGACACTGTAGTGATTTTAACTGAAATAATATTTCTGTAACCAACTTCTAGATATCTATTTCTGACTGCAAAAAGAAAATCCGTATGCAACGGTTTTATTTCGGACTTTAGTAACTTGGTCAGAAATATCATGACAAGCTGCTGTATGCTTTTAAAGCACGAACGAATACATCAGCATTTTACAAAACCTGTTCACATCTATCTAAGTATGGGGTCAATTTATGACTCAGTCTTGTGTAACGATCTTTAGAATTATAAACGAACTGTTTTCGTAGCGAAGTTTGATTTCTCGTGATTTCCTCAAAGAATTGTTTAATCTTATCTTTGAGTTGTTTTAGTCTTTTTGATATCGCTGTAAAGAGCAATTCTGCATTTATATCCCGCATAACAGCACCTGATGTTTTCAAAAGAATTGTCACTTGAGGGGATCGTCCACTTACCATATTTACTAGAAATTGGAAGCGTAAGGGTAAATGAAAATTTACTTGGAATGTATATACATTAAGAATCTCGCCCACATCCATGTAATTGAACATAAGCCAGTCATATGCCGGAATATCGTAGGATACAACAGTAAATCTGTCGGTAAATGAGCTTTTGTTTTCATGTGACATAAAGGTAACAATTGAATCTAGTCTCTTTACTAATTCTTGCATTTCCCCTGTTTCTTTCTGAAGGTATTTTGCTAAATCTCTCGAGAATTTAGCAGCTTCATTTTTCATATCTCTTTGCATTATTGATGAAAGCCTTCTAAGTACAACGCGTGCTGTTTCTCTCTTTATTGTGTCTTCAGAATCCGTCAACAAACTACATGGAAAATCATTGTAACACCAGTTTTGCATTTCACGTTGCACACTATTTGATTTGATATGACGTTCTAATGTTGTCGCAAATGCTCTGTTTTTGGATTCAATGTGCTGAGGTATTTGTCTTCTTTTTATCTCTAATGTGTCAATCACCTGATCGATGTCACTATGGTATTGTATAAACAATATTCCCCTCTCGGCTTTTGCAATCAATCAATTAATTGTGAAGCAAGTTCTTTCAACTTAGGCAAATCTTGCTCGAAGACTTCCTGGTAAGAACCAGTACTAAGCATATGCGGAAAAGTGTCTTGCTCAAGGACACCACACATAGCCTTGGCGGAGGATCAAACCCACGACCCTCCGATCATGGGTTCGGTGCTCTACCACTGGACCACATTACAAATGTAATTAAATGACTGCTATACCAATCGAAGTCACAATCATTCTGCTCCGCTCAAAATATTATATGTATTATATCCATTGTATACATAAATAAAGGAGTATCTGTAACATATCACTTGAAAGGGAAGGTACCATCAACTCAGCGCGACGGACGATTGTACAAATTGCTTCTGACTTTAATCCCTTCAAAACAATGATATCAGTTATAATAAATTCATTTTCAATTACCTTTCGGTTTCTTGTTCATAACAAAAATCAAACTGGGCTCTGTCTTCCAATGTATCCCACTTGTTAAAGAGAAAGAGTGCTCTTGGGTCCAAGTGTTTAAGGTTGTGTTTGCTATAGTAGACGATTTGATCTTTAATATTCTGTATCATCTGTAAAATACGTTACCTAATAATAATGTGTATAATATACCGTATTTTGTTTATGTTTATATTACAAGAAATATCATTGTTTAGACTTTGTGGTTCAGACCTTCAAAATTGTACATCTCCCTGCATAACCAAATAGTGCATAGACATGCTGTATTAAAGCTCTGAGCAAATGCCTTAACAAGAAACAATGATATTAAAAACATCTACTATACTTGTCAAATAAAATAGAGAAATATCTGCTATAGAAAAAAGATCCAAGACCAAAGGAATACACACATTAATAATATTTGAAATATTTAAAATACATTTTAAGTCATATCCCCTTAAGTAGGTTTGTTAGGAAGCGTTAATGAATTATATTTGAAATTAATGTTGTATTTTATTTCGAAACCATTATCTTTATTGCAGTCTATTTGGTATGGATACATTGTTCGGAAAAGCCACAGTAATGTCCATTTTTTGTCAAAACTATTTTTTATTTATTTTTTATCAAGTTTTGGCTTCAGTTTCGTACTAAGGATATTGAAGGTTGTGTTAAATTTAGGCGGAATTAATATTTTTTTCATGAAAGAAAATCTTGTTTCGTCTTTAGAAAATTTTGTACAAGTATATGATACTATGTATTAGACTAATTTTGTTTAAACTAAAACATAAAATTGTTTATTTTCTAATGTTATCAAATATTAACAGATTTAAACTAACACCAAAATAATTTTTATATACTACTAAATGTTATTTGACAAATATTTCTTTAAAATGCACGACAGCCTTTTAGGATTAAAATATTTGTTTGAACCAGTTTTATTACGAAGGTAATTTAAAGTTCAGTTTCATACATATAAAAGAATACTATCTTATCTGACCTCATTTTTCATCAAAATTTACAAAATATTAGATTTTTACATTGGGTGTTGTAATCAGGCGATGTAGCCACCAATGGCAATATATTATTCAGGATGGCACTGTTTGGTAAATTTGTAAACCTTAACACAGACGGGTATATATGAATGACTTTTTATTGGTTCTTTGGTACTTCCTTTGTAATTAAAGTGTTTATTAACAAATTTATTAACAAAAGAAATATTCAATCAATCAATCAATCAGTCATTTATTAACAAAGAAACTCATTGCACCTCAGAAAAAGTGCTGAAAGTTTAAAATCCGAAAGTCCAATTGGTATATACCCATCCACTGAAGAAATAACTCCAACCGACACTGTTTAGTTCCCAACAAGTAACTGTTAGTTACTGACCTTGATCGTTGGAAGAATTACAAGCTTTTGTCGGAAATAGTGAAAACATCAGATGTTTTTACTGGTTTGAATAGTTACAGAATAAAAACATGTATAGACTTACAATGTTGACAAAATAAATACAATTATATATTGTGAAAACTTGTGATAATTGTCCGATGATATTAATTGTGAATTTGCATTACAAACTAAACGATAATGCCTTTTTTCTAAGATAAATCTGAATAATTTCTACTATTAAATGACTTTTGATATAGAACAGTCAATAAATAAAGTTCTAAACAATATATTTTATCTATATTTATAGACAAGATGAGCTGATTTATTGTATGCATTGCGGACAGACACACTTGTATGTAACATGCATCATAATCACCATTTATTTATGAGAGAGAGAGAATTACCCTGAGAGACAATTACCAATTTTCATATCATTTTTGCATCTTTCGGATCCAGTGATCCTGAAAAAATGCTATATATATATATATATATATATATATATATATATATATATATATATATATATATATATATATATATATATATATATATATTCCCGAGGATTACTACTTAGGGACAAATGAGGAAAAAATATACATTAAGAAGAAACAGATAAATGTTAATATATAGAAAGAACTATAAGTGTAAATGTAAAGATATAAATATTTTGAAGTTTGTTATTGTATGAACATTCAATAATATGTTTTTTTGTTAATGTAACTATAATTTTGAGAAATTTTCGCCTTAATAATTTCCCCTTAAGTATTTCAGATATACATTTCCCCTTAATCACTTTTTATCCCTAAATAAAGGTTTAAGTCGATAAAACGTATATATTTATAAAAATTGTCACATAATGTCTATATTATTTTGGAAAGTTTGAAATAGATTTTCATTCGTTTAAGCTAAACTAACCAAAGGCAAGCAAGGCTTATGTCATTGTAAATTGTCCGTCACTCATACTCCGTGTGTTAACCTTTTTATGCTCCCCCAAAGGGGGGATGTATATAGCCGCCGCTTCGTCCGTGCATGCGTCCGTGCGTGCGTCCGTGCTTCCCCAAGTTCTTGTCCGGGCTATTTCTCTACAAACTCTGGTTTGAATTTAATAAAACTTGCAAGGATGCATCATTACCAAGTGCAGATGCGCATATTGTTCTTGTGTTCCGGTTCAATGATTTTTTACGATGTAATGGTCCTTTGATTCTGTCGGTGACCAAATTCTTGTCCGCGCTATTTCACTACAACCCCATGTTGGAATTTTATAAAACTTGCTAAGATGCATCGATACAAAGTGGAGATGCGCATATTGTCTTTGTGTTCCGGTTTGATGATTTTTCACTGAGTTATGGCCCTTTGATTTTGTCGGTGACTAAATTCTTGTCCGCGCTATTTCTCTACAACCGCATGTTGGAATTTTATGAAACTTCCTAGGATGCATCACTACCTAGTGATAATGCGTATGTTGTCTTTGTGTTCCGGTTTGATAATTTTTCATGGAGTTATGGCCCTTTAATTGAGTTTGTGACCAAATTATTTTTCACGCTATTTCTTTACAACTTCAGGTTAGAATTTTATTAAACTTACTAGGATGCATCACTACCAAGTGCAAATGCGCATTTTGTCTTTGTGTTCCGGTTCGAGGATTTTTCACGGAGTTATGGCCCTTTCATTGAGTTTGTGACCACATTATTGTCCGCGCTATTTCTCTACAACCGCAGGTTGGAATTTTATGAAACTTGTTTTACATGCTTGTCATACATAGCTGCGTCCGTCCTTCCCCAATTCGTGTCCAGGCTATTTCTCTAGAACCATTGATTGAAATTTAATGAAACTAGCTATGGTGTATCCTTACCAAGTGGAGATATGCATACTTTCTTGGTGTTTACGTTTGATGATTTTTTTACAGAATTGTGGCCCTTAGATTCCATCCATTACTAAATACTTGTCTCTCCATTTCTCATTGTAGCGCTGGAATTTTATGAAACTTGCCAGGAAGCATCACTTCCAAGTGGAAAGTGTGTATATTGTCTTTGTGTTTTATTTCTGTGATTTTTCACAGAATTATGGCCCTTTGATTCTGTCCATTACTACACATCATTGTCTTGATCTTTAAGAACATGGAAGCACAACGAGACTTAGAACATGAATAATTAAGTAGAGGTCAATGTGTGGCGGTGCAGAGTGAAGAATTTAACATCTCTTTCAAACATTATCTTCCCTTTACACCCCCTTTCCCTTTACAAACAATGCAGCTACTACTCAATCAAGCACTTGTTCAGGGAGCATCCATCGGTTCAACCGATATCTTGTTTCTTATAGACGCGATATCACCCTCAATTTTCAGTGAATCTTCAATATCTACAAGACCTGGAATCTTTGAACCACAAATACCGCCGCTACAGGGCTTATCAGCACATTTTAAAAGAAATATATGTAAAAAAAGACATTTTTCGTGTAGACGCAATAGCACCGATATGTTTCATTGAACGTTTACAAATTCACATTAAACCCAATATCTCGGACGAGTTGTTGAACCATCGTCTTTCAACCTTAAATGCCCCGCAACAGGGCTTGTAAGCACATTTTAAGAGAAACTTTAATAAACATTTTCTCTCAATAAATAGAAGAGCATGCTGTCTGCACATTTTAACAGACCAAGATGAATTGAAAAATAATTTCTGGAAAAGCTGTAACAGATATACTCAATTTGTTATTAAAGATAGCCAAGACCCATCATGTTATTAATAAGTTAGGATGAAATAATGCCCTTTATGTGTTCACATGGCGACACTCTATCAAATAGACCTATTATGGACATATTTCATGATAGGTATGACAAACACGAAAAATAATTTTACTTTTTTTTTATTCAATGTTTATTAGCAACTCGGCAAGTAGATAATAAATCAAGAAACAGTCAAAGTTTCAATAGTAATCTTTCAAATGATTAATGCTTCTTTAATGAATTATGAAAGTTTAAACATCTTGTGCTGTTTAGTCGATATAAAAGTATTGAATGTGTTTACTGAATGTCATGCTATATGACATAAACATGTTTCCTAATGTCAATATACTTTGTGCAGCAACAGATAAAAAGTTTTAATGATATTCAGATTCAATTAGAATTTTGATTTCATCATTTATATTAAATTTTCTAAATTCGATTTCAAAGGACTGTGAAACTGACCTACGGCATGAAAATTGTTTCCTTAATGCATTATTATCTATCTAATAAACTTAATAGCAACAATGATATCTTAACTTTGTATAATAATCGAGTTTAGGCATATTATGTATGCAATCATTCCATTCTTGAATGAACTGGTCACGAAATCACCACTCTAATAATAGCAAATAGTAAATACTGAAATCGCAGTTATTTTTAAAAATGTGTGAACCCACAGTGCTCAAATATTGATTTCATGCGATTTGCCAAGCAGCTACTATTTATGTTTTCAAAATTGATCTATATACATTGTATGTAAAAATGAGTTCACGTTTTTTTAAGCAGAAACTTTTTCGAACGTTCCTTACTAATACTTAATAATAGAAGCATCCCTAATTCGCCATAGAGGTAAGGTTTGGTGCTTGTTCACGAACACTCAATATATATTTACAGAATCTGATATGTAGTTTATCAACTTCCTTGTAATTATCACCACACTTCGGAACTATATAAAAGAATAGGTACCACCACATTATCAAATAAGGATAATTTGGTTTTACATTTAGTTTAAATACGCCAAGAAGTAATAAAAGATTAAAATATGCCCTTAAAACTTGATATATTTCAATCCTTTCGGTATAGATAAAAAGAAAGTGCATTATGAAATCTTTTAATTTTTCAAAAATGCATTTTATTGTATTATTAATATTACTTTTTAATACCGATTCTGATGAACAATAAGAAATAGTATCAATTTGAGATTGTAAGCTATTGATATCAGTGAAACGCATCAGCAAATAAGATTAAATCCATCAATAATATATTTAAATGTTTTTCAGTCAGTGAATTAAATCGACATTTGTGTTTATATCATTAATGAATAAAATGAATAGTAAGGATGAGAGTGGTTTCCCTTGTTTCAATCCAAGCGAGACGTTGAAAAACTCGCATTATTTCTGAAGATAGTTTCTGAAGATAATTGACTTTACATCAGTATATATATATATATATATATATATATTTATATAAATATTTTATAAAATTTATTATTTTAAAGCTTATACCAATATCTGACAGTTTAATCCATAGAGCATCATGTAAAACAGTTCAGAAGCTAGTTCTTAATCTCTAAATATACACTAGCTTTGAATTCTTCGACAATATCTTCTGTATAATAGTGTGTAATAAAAATAATTCATCAGTTACAGAACTGTTCTCACGATATCCATATTGCAAATCATTAGAAACAATTTTAGATTCACATCATTTATCAATTCTGTTTCTTAAAGCTAAAGAAAATGTATTAGCAATCACATTTACAAGGCTATGCCTCTATAATAAAGGCGATTGCTTGCATCACCTTTCTTATTGATCGGGAAAATATAAACTGTTTCATCTTTCTAAGAGAAAAATATTAACTGTTTCATCGCCGACATTATTATAGGAATCTACGTTTAATTGCCTATAAGCCTTATTTGATTTATTTCATTATCAAGAGATTATGACGAATATACTCCCTTTTGTTATCGAAGATAGCTAAGACCCATCACAAAAATATGTGAAAATAATACTATACGGAGATATGACGCGTATACTGCACTTTGCATATTAACATAACGATTTACTTTACATGGGGACGTTGGCTTTAGTAACAAATAATATTGGCGTTTACTTTAATGCATAGGAAATATCCAGAACATGTCAATAAAATGTTACATAGAGAGGAAATAGACTGCCTTTTGAATTGAAACAGTACATGGCGAAATTAAAAACAATATGTTATGACGAAATAAGATATATGCTAACTTTTGTATTTAAAAAAAATGAATCGTATGTATGATAAGATATAAAATCAATACATTAAGAAGAAACGAAACGTAGAATATATAGCCTCCTGCATTCCAACAGGCCGAAAACCTTAAAACAGATATAGTGAAAATAATCTATTATAAAATTATGAAAATTATGAAAATATAACAGTCTTTTGCATTTAAAGATAGCCTAGGTACATTAAAAAATTATGAAAAAAAAATATATTAGAAACAATGAATATGTTGCCGTCTATATAATGATAAAGCTACAGTCTGTCACAGAGATTTTAAAGACAATACATAATGTTGCCTGAATTTCGTCATAAATAATAAATACAAAACCAAGTACATTAGGAACAAATAATGTATATGCAGCCTTTTATATCTAAAGACATCATAAAACCATTCCATGGAGTCATTAAAACACTACTTTATGATGAAATAAGAAGAATACTGACTATTAGACTAATAAAACAAATACAAAGATAAGAAAAATAAAATATCCAACATTTTGCATTGAAACCAGATAAGAACTTTACACCAGATATTTATATTATAGTGAGTAAATTTATTTCGTGAATATTATTATTGTTTCTGTGCCACAAAGAAGACATCTCGCCCTAATGCTGTTTTTTTACATAAGATAGTTATGTTATAGAAAGTAAATTTAGTTTTTGAAAATTGTTACTGTTGGCGTGCCATAAAGCAGACAAGTCGTCCAACGCTACATATAAATAAAATATTTATGTTATATTAGGTAGTAATGAGGTAGCACTCACATCCATTAAATCACTTCTAAAGCCAATAGAACCATGGGCTTTATTAGGAAGAACCTAAGCTTTGGTCATAAGGCTACCAAGTACCGTACATATTATACCTTAGTGAGACCCAAGATAGAATTAGCTTTTAAAATTTGGAGCCCATATGCCAATCTGAAATATACCGGTTAGACATTGTGCAGAGAACAGCAACCAGGTGATGTTGTAAGCTTTGAAGAAATAAGTGCCATGTAGGAGAGATACTGAAATATCTTTCTTGTTCAACCCTCCAACATTGTAGGGATATTAACAGTTTCGTCGTTTTTTATAGAATACATAACGGTTTTGTCTCATTTGACAAGACAATTACCATACCCAATCCCAGCGATCCTCAAGGTCGACTTCATCTCCACCTTTTCAGCATATGGGATCCGTCGCCTATACTGATTCGCTGAAATTCTGCTAATTTCCAAGGATCATCTAATTATGGAATTCCCTTCCATGTGAGACTTCGTCCATGGAGACCATTGACGAGTGCAAGTCCAAGTTCTAGCCAGCTACCCATTACACTTACTTTGTTTATAGTTTTACATTAAATAGCGATTTTGCAGAACCCACTTGATATTGTTAGCTTGTTCTATGCAAGATGCCACCACCCTACCTGCTGTGATACTCAAAATTGAGCGTGTGCATTATAGATAGATGGATACGAGATAGGGAAATATTAATATAGTACCACAAATCATAAAAATCACGCTAATGCTGTATTTTACATCAGATATTTATGTTAAAAGAAGTAAATAAGATTATTATTGTTGTAGAAAGAAGGATTAAAAGTACCCCTTATGCTATATTTTTATCAGATATTTATGTTATACTGATTAAATTTATTGTTTGAAGATTATTAGTAGTATAGTACCACAACACAGACAAATCAACCTTATGCTGTATTTTATACCAGAATATTATGTTATAAGGAATGAATTGATATCTTGAATATTATTATTATTATAATTGTAGTGCCATGAAGCAGACAAGTCGTCTAAATGCTGTATTTAACACCAGAAAGTTATGTCGAAAGGAATTCATTCAATTCTTGAATATTATTATTGTTGGAAATCCTACACAACAAACAAGTCGGCCTATTGCTGTATTTTACCCCTGTTAGGTATGTTATAGGGAATAGATTTAGTTCTTGAAAATTGTAATTGTTGTATTACCACACATCATACAAGTCGCCCTAATGTTGTATTTTACACAAAATAGTAATGAAATAGGGAATACATTTATTTCTTGAAGATTATAATTGATGTTTTTTTTACCGCAAAGCAGACATGTCGCACTAATGCTGTATTTTACACCTGATAGTTATGCTTAAGAAAATAAATTTACTTCTTGAAGATGATTATTGTTGTATTACCACAAAGCAGACATGTCGCACTAATGCTTTATTTTACACATGATAGTTATGCTAAAGGAAATAAATTTACTTTTTGACGATGATTATTGTTGTAGTACCACAAATTAGACAAGTCGCCCTAGATAGTTATGTTATAGCGAATAAATTTATTTCTTGAAGATTATTATTGTTGTAGTACCACAAAGCAAACAAATCGTATTTATGCTATATTTAACACCAGATATTTATGTTATAGAAAAGAAATTTATTTCCTGAATATTATCATTGGTGTAGTAACACAACGCAGACATGTCGCCATAATGCTGTATTTTAAACCAGTTAGTTATGTTATAAAAAAAAATACATTTATTTCTTTATGATTATTATTGTTGTATTTCCACATTTATTTCTTGACTATTATTAATGTTGACAAGTCGCCCTAATGTTGTATTTTACACAAAATAGTAATGAAATAGGGAATACATTTATTTCTTGAAGATTATAATTGATGTTTTTTTTACCGCAAAGCAGACAAATCGCCCTAAAGCTGTATTTTACATCAGATAGATATGATATACGGAATAAATTTATGTGTTGAAGACTATTATTATTGTAGCACTACCAAGCAGACAAATCGCCCTAATGCTGTATTTCACACAATATAGTTATAAAATAGAGAATAACATTATTCCTTAAATATTATTACTGTTGTAGTACGACAAAGTAGACAAATCGCCATATTGCTATATTTTACATCAGACAGTTATATTGTAAGGAATGAATTTATTTCTTGAATATTAATTTTGTTGCAGTACCTCGAATCAAAAATTTCGCCAAAATTCTGTAATTTACAGCAGATATTTATAATATAAAGAATGAATTTATTTCTTGAATATTATAATTGCTGTAGCGCCACAAATCAGACAAGATGCCCTAATGCTGTATTTTACACAAGATAATTATATTATATATAAATTTATTTTTTTGAATATTATTGTTGTTGCAGTACCAGCAATCAGACAACCCGCTCTAATACTGTAATTTACACCAGATAGTTATAATATAGGGAATCAATTTATTTCTTGAATGTTGTTATTATTGTAGTACCACAACATAGTCAAGTCGCCCTAATGCTGTATATATCAACAGATAGTTATAATATAGAGAATCATTTTATTTCTTGAATATTGTTATTGTATTAGTACCACATAGTAGACATGTGGTCCTAATCCTGTAATTTAAAGCTTAAAGTTATAATATAGAGAATAAATTTAGTTCTTGAATATTGTTATTGTTGTAGTACCACATAGATGACAAGTGGTCCTAATCCTGTAATTTAAAGCTTAAAGTTATAATATAGACAATAAAATTATTTCTTGAATAATGTTATTGTTGTAGTTCCACAAAGCAGTCATGTCGACCTACTGTTGTATTTTACACCAGATATATATAATAATGAGAATACATTTATTCTTTGTTGTAGAACTACAAAGTAAACATGCCGCCATAATGCTGTAAATTACACCAGATAGTTATAATATAGAGAATGAATTTATTTCTTGAATATTGTTATTGTTGTGGTACCACATAGATGACAAGTGGCCCTAATCCTGTAATTTAAAGCATAAAGTTTTAATATAGAGAATAAATTAATTTCTTGAATATTGTTATTGTTGTAGTACCACATAGTAGACAAGTGGCCCTAATACTGTAATTTAAAGCTTAAAGTTATAATATAGAGAATAAATTTATTTCTTGAATATTGTTATTGTTGTAGTTCCACAAAGCAGTCATGTCGACCTTGTGTTGTATTTTACACCAGATAGATATAATAATGAGAATACATTTTTGTTGTAGAACCACAAAGTAAACAAGCTGCCATAGAGCTGTAAATTACACCAGATAGTTATAATATAAAGAATAAACTTATTTCTTGAATATTGTTATTGTTGTAGTTCCACAAAGCAGTCATGTCGACCTACTGTTGTATTTTACACCAGATAGATATAATAATGAGAATACATTTATTCTTTTTTGTAGAACAACAAAGTAAACAAGCCGCCATAACGTGGTACCACATAGAAGACAAGTGGCCATAATCCTGTAATTTAAAGCATAAAGTTATACTATAGAGAATAAATTTATTTCTTGAATATTATTATTGTTGTAGTACCGCATAGTAGACAAGTGGCCATAATCCTGTAATTTAAAGCTTAAAGTTATAATATAGAGAATAGATTTATTTCTTGAAAATTGATATTGATGTAGTACCACATAGTAGACAAGTGGCCCTAAGTTTATTCTTTGCTGTAGATCCACAAAGTAAACAAGCCACCATAATGCTGTACATTACATCAGATAGTTATAATATAGAGAATAAATTTATTTCTTGAATATTGTTATTGTTGTAGTTCCACAAAGCAGTCATGTTGACCTACTGTTGTATTTTACACCAGATAGATATAACAATGAGAGTAAATTTATTCTTTACTGTTGTGGTACTACAAAGCAGACAAGTCGCCATAATGCTTTATTTTACAACAGATAGTTATGTTATACGGAATTCATTTATTTCTTGAATAGTATTATTGGTGTAGTACCACAAACCGGACAAGACGCCCTAATATTGTATTTTACACCAGATAGTTATGTTATGGTGAATAAATTTATTTCTTTATCAGTATTATTGTTGTAGTGACTCAAAGGAGACAAGTCGCCCTAATGCTACACTTTTCTGTCAGATAGTTGTGTTATAGGGAGTAAATATATTTCTTGATCAGTATTATTGTTATAGTATCATAAAGCAGACATGTCGCCCTAATGCTGTAATTTACACCAGATATTTATTATATAGGAAATTAATTTATTTCTTGAATATTATTACTGCTGTAGTGCAACAAAGCAGATAAGTCGCCCTAATATTGTAATTTACACCAGATAGTTATAATATAGAGAATAAATTTATTTCTTGAATATCATTACAGGTGTAGTACCAGGTAGACAAGTCGCCCTAATGCTGTATTTTACACCAGATAGTTTAAATGCTGTAATTTACACCAGACCGTTACAATATAGGGAATGAATTTATTTCTTGAATATTATTATTGTTGTAGTGCCACAACATAAACATGTCGCCCTAATGCTGTAATTTACACCAGATAGTTATAATATAAAGAATAAACTTATTTCTTGAATATTGTTATTGTTGTAGTTCCACAAAGCAGTCATGTCGACCTACTGTTGTATTTTACACCAGATAGATATAATAATGAGAATACATTTATTCTTTTTTGTAGAACAACAAAGTAAACAAGCCGCCATAACGTGGTACCACATAGAAGACAAGTGGCCCTAATCCTGTAATTTAAAGCATAAAGTCATACTATAGAGAATAAATTTATTTCTTGAATATAATTATTGTTGTAGTACCGCATAGTAGACAAGTGGCCATAATCCTGTAATTTAAAGCTTAAAGTTATAATATAGAGAATAAATTTATTTCTTGAATATTGATATTGATGTAGTACCACATAGTAGACAAGTGGCCCTAAGTTTATTCTTTACTGTAGATCCACAAAGTAAACAAGCCACCAGCATGTAAATTACATCAGATAGTTATAATATAGAGAATAAATTTATTTCTTGAATATTGTTATTGTTGTAGTTCCACAAAGCAGTCATGTTGACCTACTGTTGTATTTTACACCAGATAGATATAACAATGAGAGTAAATTTATTCTTTACTGTTGTGGTACTACAAAGCAGACAAGTCGCCATAATGCTTTATTTTACAACAGATAGTTATGTTATACGGAATTCATTTATTTCTTGAATAGTATTATTGGTGTAGTACCACAAACCGGACAAGACGCCCTAATATTGTATTTTACACCAGATAGTTATGTTATAGTGAATAAATTTATTTCTTTATCAGTATTATTGTTGTAGTGACTCAAAGGAGATAAGTCGAACTAATGCTACACTTTTCTGTCAGATAGTTGTGTTATAGGGAGTAAATATATTGCTTGATCAGTATTATTGTTATAGTACCATAAAGCAGACATGTCGCCCTAATGCTGTAATTTACACCAGATATTTATTATATAGGAAATTAATTTATTTCTTGAATATTATTACTGCTGTAGTGCAACAAAGCAGATAAGTCGCCCTAATATTGTAATTTACACCAGATAGTTATAATATAGAGAATAAATTTATTTCTTGAATATCATTACAGGTGTAGTACCAGGTAGACAAGTCGCCCTAATGCTGTATTTTACACCAGATAGTTTAAATGCTGTAATTTATACCAGACCGTTACAATATAGGGAATGAATTTATTTCTTGAATATTATTATTGTTGTAGTGCCACAACATAAACAAGTCGTCCTAATGCTGTAATTTACACAAGATAGTTATAATAGAGTGAATAAATTTATTTCTTAAATATTATTATTGTTGTAGTGCAACAAAGTAGACAAGTCGTTCTAATGCTGTAATTTACACCAGATAGTTATAATAAAGAGAATGAATTTATTTTTCAATACTGTTATTGTTGTAGTACTACAAAATAGACAAGACGAATAAATGCTGTAATTTACACCAGAAAGTTATAATAAAGGGAATGAATTGATTTCTTGAATATTATTACTGTTATAGTACTACAACATACACAATTCACCCTAATGCTGTAATTTACACCAGTTAATTATAATATACGGAATGAATTATTTCTTGAATAGTATTACTGTTGTAGTACCACAACATAGACAAGTTGCCCTAATCCTGTAATTTACACCTGATAATTATAATATAGAGAATAAATTTATTTCTTGAATAGTATTACTGTCATAGTACATGTACCACAATATAGACAAATCGCCCTAATGCTGTAATTTACTCCAGATAGTGATAATATAGGGAATAAATATTCTTGAATATTGTTATTGTTGTATTTCAACAAAGTAGATAAGTCGACCTAATGCTGTAATTTACCCCAGATAGTTATAATATGGGGAATTAATTTCTTTCTTGAATATAATATTTGCTATAATACATCAAATCAGACATGTCACCCTAATGCTGTCATTTACACCAGATAGTTATAATATAGGGAATGAATTTATTGCTTGAATATTATTACTGTTATAGAACCACAACATAGTCAAGTCGCCCTAATGCTGTAATTTACACCAGATAGTTATAAAATGGAGAATTATTTTTTTCTTGTTGTTATGAATGTTGTTATTGTTGTATTATCACAAAGTAGACTAGTTGCACAAATGCAGTTATTTACACCAGATAGTTACAATATAGAGAACAAAATTATTATAGGGAATAAGTTATATTATAGGGAATAAATTTATTTCTTGAATATTGTTATTGTTGTAGTACCACTAAGCAGAAAAGTCGCCCGTATGCTGTAAATTACACCAGATAGTTATAATATAGAGAATAAAATTATTTCTTGAATATTGTTATTGTTGTATTTCCACAAAGTAGATAAGTCGCACAAATGCTTTATTTTACACCAGATAGTTATAATATAGAGAATAAATTTATTTATTGAATGTTGTTATTGTTGTTGTACCACAAAGACGACAAGTCGCCCTAATCCTGTAATTTACACCAGATAGTTATAATATAGGAATGCAATTTATTTCTTGAAAATTGTTATTGTTGTAGTACCACAAAGTAGACAAGTCACCTTAATGCTCTTATTTACAACATATAGTTATAATATTCAGAATGAATTTATTTTTTGAATATTTTTATTGTTGTAGTACCACAAAGTAAACAAGCCGCCCTAATGCTGTAATTTACACCAGATAGATACAATATAGGGAATGAATTTATTTCTTGAATATTATTCCTGTTGTAGTACACCAACATAGACATGTCGCCCTAATGCTGTAATTTAGACTAGATAGTTATAATATAGAGAATTAATTTATTTCTTGAATAGTATTTTTTTTATAGTACTACAGCATAGACAAATTGCCCTGATGCTGTAATATACACCAGAAAGTTATAATATAGAGAATGAACTGATTTCTTGAATAGTATTACTGTTATAGTACCACAACATAGTCATGTTGCCCTAAAGCTGTAATTTACACCAGATAGTTATAATATAATGAATGAACTGATTTCTTGAATATTATTACTGTTGTAGTACCACAACATAGACAAGTTGCCCTGAAGCTGTAATTTACATCAGATAGTTATAATATAGGGAATGAATTTATTTCTTGAATATTGTTATTGTTGTAGTACAACAAAGTAGACAAGTCGACCTAATGCTGTAATTTACACCAGATAGTTATAATATAGGGAATTAATTTCTTTCTTGAATATTTGTTTTGCTGTAGTACCTCAAATCAGATATGTCGTCCTAATGCTGTAATTTACACCAGATATTTATAATAAAGGGAATACATTCATTTCTTGAATATCATTACTGATTAGTACCACAAAGTAGACAAGTCGCCCTAATGCTTTTTTTTACACCAGAAAGTTATAATATAGAGAATAAATTTATTTCTTGAATATTATTACTGTTATAGTACCACACCATAGTCAAGTCGCCCTAATGCTGTTATTTACACCAGATAATTATACTATAGAGAATAAAATTATTTCCTGAATAGTATTACTGTTATAGAACCACAACATAGTCAAGTCGGCCTAATGCTGTTATTTACACCAGAAAGTTATAATATAGGGAATGAATTTATTTCTTGAATATCGTTGTAGTGCCACAAAGCAGAAAAGTCGAACTAATGCTTTACTTTACATCAGATAATTATCTTATAAAGAGTAAATTATATTCTTGAATATTATTGTTGTTGTAGCACCACAAAACAGACAAGTCACCCTGATGTTGTTTTTTACACCAGATAGTTATGTTATAGGGAATGAATTTATTTCTGGATCAGTATTATTGTTGTAGTGCCTCAAATGAGAAAAGTTGCCGTTATGCTATACTTTATGTCAGATAATTGTGTTACAGGGAGTTAATTTATTTATTGATCAGTTTTATTGTTGTAGTATCACAAATCAGACAAGTCACCCTAATGCTATATTTTACATCAGATAGTTAGTTAAACGGAATTCATTTATTTCTTGAATAGTATTATTGGTGTAGTACCACAAACCGGACAAGACGTCCTGATGTTGTATTTTACAATAGATAGTTATGTTATGGTGAATAAATTTATTTTTTTATCAGTATTATTGTTGTAGTGCCTCAAAGGAGACAAGTCGCCCTAAAGATACACGTTTTTGTCATATAGCTGTGTTATAGGGAGTAAATATATTTCTTGATCAGTATTATTGTTATAGTATCACAAAGTAGACATGTCGCCCTAATGCTGTAATTTACACCAGATATTTATTATATAGGGGGAATTAATTTATTTCTTGAATATTATTACTGCTGTATTGCAACAAAGCAGATAAATCGCCCTAACATTGTAATTTACACCATATAGTTACAATATAGAGAATAAATTTATTTCTTGAATAGCATTACAGTTGTAGTACCAAGTAGACAAGTCGCCCTAATGCTGTATTTTAAACCAGATAGTTATAATATAGGTAATAAATTTATTTCGTGAAAATTATTACTGCTGTAGTGCCACAAAGCTGACAAGTCGCCCTAATGCTATATTTTATATTAGATAATCATGTTATATGGGGTGAATTCATTTCTTGAATATTATTGTTGTTTTAACACAACTAAGCAGACAAGTCGCCTAATACTATATTTTACACCAGAAAGTTATGTTATAAGGGAAAAAATTTTTCTTGAATATTATTGTTATTGTAGTACCAGAAATCAATCAAGTCGCCCTAATGCTGTATTCTACACCAAAAAGTTATATTATAGGGAATAGATTTATTTCTTCAATAAGTTATTGTTGTAGTACCACAAAGTAGACAAGTCACCTTAATGCTCTTATTTACAACATATAGTTATAATATTCAGAATGAATTTATTTTTTTAATATTTTTATTGTTGTAGTACCACAAAGTAAACAAGCCGCCCTAATGCTGTAATTTACACCAGATAGATACAATATAGGGAATGAATTTATTTCTTGAATATTATTCCTGTTGTAGTACACCAACATAGACATGTCGCCATAATGCTGTAATTTAGACTAGATAGTTATAATATAGAGAATTAATTTATTTCTTGAATAGTATTTTTTTTTATAGTACTACAGCATAGACAAATTGCCCTGATGCTGTAATATACACCAGAAAGTTATAATATAGAGAATGAACTGATTTCTTGAATAGTATTACTGTTATAGTACCACAACATAGTCATGTTGCCCTAAAGCTGTAATTTACACCAGATAGTTATAATATAATGAATGAACTGATTTCTTGAATATTATTACTGTTGTAGTACCACAACATAGACAAGTGCCCTGAAGCTGTAATTTACATCAGATAGTTATAATATAGGGAATGAATTTATTTCTTGAATATTGTTATTGTTGTAGTACAACAAAGTAGAGCAAGTCGACCTAATGCTGTAATTTACACCAGATAGTTATAATATAGGGAATTAATTTCTTTCTTGAATATTTGTTTTGCTGTAGTACCTCAAATCAGATATGTCGTCCTAATGCTGTAATTTACACCAGATATTTATAATAAAGGGAATACATTCATTTCTTGAATATCATTACTGATTAGTACCACAAAGTAGACAAGTCGCCCTAATGCTTTTTTTTACACCAGAAAGTTATAATATAGAGAATAAATTTATTTCTTGAATATTATTACTGTTATAGTACCACACCATAGTCAAGTCGCCCTAATGCTGTTATTTACACCAGATAATTATACTATAGAGAATAAAATTATTTCCTGAATAGTATTACTGTTATAGAACCACAACATAGTCAAGTCGGCCTAATGCTGTTATTTACACCAGAAAGTTATAATATAGGGAATGAATTTATTTCTTGAATATTGTTGTAGTGCCACAAAGCAGAAAAGTCGAACTAATGCTTCACTTTACATCAGATAATTATCTTATAAAGAGTAAATTATATTCTTGAATATTATTGTTGTTGTAGCACCACAAAACAGACAAGTCACCCTGATGTTGTTTTTTTACACCAGATAGTTATGTTATAGGGAATGAATTTATTTCTGGATCAGTATTATTGTTGTAGTGCCTCAAATGAGAAAAGTTGCCCTTATGCTATACTTTATGTCAGATAGTTGTGTTACAGGGAGTTAATTTATTTATTGATCAGTTTTATTGTTGTAGTATCACAAATCAGACAAGTCACCCTAATGCTATATTTTACATCAGATAGTTAGTTAAATGGAATTCATTTATTTCTTGAATAGTATTATTGGTGTAGTACCACAAACCGGACAAGACGTCCTGATGTTGTATTTTACAATAGATAGTTATGTTATGGTGAATAAATTTATTTTTTTATCAGTATTATTGTTGTAGTGCCTCAAAGGAGACAAGTCGCCCTAAAGATACACGTTTTTGTCATATAGCTGTGTTATAGGGAGTAAATATATTTCTTGATCAGTATTATTGTTATAGTATCACAAAGTAGACATGTCGCCCTAATGCTGTAATTTACACCAGATATTTATTATATAGGGGGAATTAATTTATTTCTTGAATATTATTACTGCTGTATTGCAACAAAGCAGATAAATCGCCCTAACATTGTAATTTACACCATATAGTTACAATATAGAGAATAAATTTATTTCTTGAATAGCATTACAGTTGTAGTACCAAGTAGACAAGTCGCCCTAATGCTGTATTTTAAACCAGATAGTTATAATATAGGTAATAAATTTATTTCGTGAAAATTATTACTGCTGTAGTGCCACAAAGCTGACAAGTCGCCCTAATGCTATATTTTATATTAGATAATCATGTTATATGGGGTGAATTTATTTCTTGAATATTATTGTTGTTTTAACACAACTAAGCAGACAAGTCGCCTAATACTATATTTTACACCAGAAAGTTATGTTATAAGGGAAAAAAAATTTCTTGAATATTATTGTTATTGTAGTACCAGAAATCAATCAAGTCGCCCTAATGATGTATTCTACACCAAAAAGTTATATTATAGGGAATAGATTTATTTCTTCAATAAGTTATTGTTGTAGTACCACAAAGTAGACCAGCAGCACTAATGCTGTAATTTACACCAGATAGTTATAAAATGGAGAATTATTTTTTTTCTTGAATGTTGTTATTGTTGTATTACCACAAAGTAGACTAGTTGCACAAATGCAGTTATTTACACCAGATAGTTACAATATAGAGAACAAAATTATTATAGGGAATAAGTTATATTATAGGGAATAAATTTATTTCTTGAATATTGTTATTGTTGTAGTACCACTAAGCAGAAAAGTCGCCCGTATGCTGTTAATTACACCAGATAGTTATAATATAGAGAATAAAATTATTCTTGAATATTGTTATTGTTGTATTTCCACAAAGTAGATAAGTCGCACAAATGCTTTATTTTACACCAGATAGTTATAATATAGAGAATAAATTTATTTATTGAATATTGTTATTGTTGTTGTACCACAAAGAAGACAAGTCGCCCTTATCCTGCAATTTACACCAGATAGTTATAATATAGGAATGCAATTTATTTCTTGAAAATTGTTATTGTTGTAGTACCACAAAGTAGACAAGTCACCTTAATGCTCTTATTTACAACATATAGTTATAATATTCAGAATGAATTTATTTTTTGAATATTTGTATTGTTGAAGAACCACAAAGTAAACAAGCCGCCCTAATGCTGTAATTTACACCAGATAGATACAATATAGGGAATTAATTTATTTCTTGAATATTATTACTGTTGTAGTACACCAACATAGACATGTCGCCCTAATGCTGTTATTTAGACTAGATAGTTATAATATAGAGAATTAATTTATTTCTTGAATAGTATTACTTTTATAGTACTACAGCATAGACAAATTGCCCTGATGCTGTAATATACACCAGAAATTTATAATATAGAGAATGAACTGATTTCTTGAATAGTATTACTGTTATAGTACCACAACATAGTCATGTTGCCCTAAAGCTGTAATTTACACCAGATAGTTATAATATAATGAATGAACTGATTTCTTGAATATTATTACTGTTGTAGTACCACAACATAGACAAGTTGCCCTGAAGCTGTAATTTACATCAGATAGTTATAATATAGGGAATGAATTTATTTCTTGAATATTGTTATTGTTGTAGTACAACACAGTAGACAAGTCCACCTAATGCTGTAATTTACACCAGATAGTTATAATATGGGGAATTAATTTATTTCTTGAATATTTTTTTTGCTGTAGTACCTCTAATCTGATATGTCGTCCTAATGCTGTAATTTACACCAGATATTTATAATAAAGGGAATACATTCATTTCTTGAATATCATTACTGGTTAGTACCACAAAGTAGACAAGTCGCCCTATGCTTTTTTTTACACCAGAAAGTTATAATATAGAGAATAAATTTATTTCTTGAATATTATTACTGTTATAGTACCACACCATAGTCAAGTCGCCCTAATGCTGTTATTTACACCAGATAATTATATTATAGAGAATAAATTTATTTCCTGAATATTATAACTGTTATAGAAGCACAACATAGTCAAGTCGGCCTAATGCTGTTATTTACACCAGAAAGTTATAATATAGGGAATGAATTTATGTCTTGAATATTGTTGTAGTGCCACAAAGCAGAAAAGTCGAACTAATGCTTTACTTTACATCAGATAATTATCTTATAAAGAGTAAATTATATTCTTGAATATTATTGTTGTTGTAGCACCACAAAACAGGCAAGTCACCCTGATGTTGTTTTTTACACCAGATAGTTATGTTATAGGGAATGAATTTATTTCTGGATCAGTATTATTGTTGTAGTGCCTCAAATGAGAAAAGTTGCCCTTATGCTATACTTTATGTCAGATAATTGTGTTACAGGGAGTTAATTTATTTCTTGATCAGTTTTATTGTTGTAGTATCACAAATCAGACATGTGCCCTCATGCTTTACTTTACGCAACATAGTTATGTTATAGGGAATAAATTTATTTCTTATGGAAGCGTTTATGGGATACCCTGATGGCGTGTTCATTTAGGGTGTCCCATAAACGCTTCCATAATTTCTTGAATTTTATTACTTTTGTAGTACCACAAAGTAGACAAGTTGCCCTAATGCTATATATTTTTTACCAGAAAGTTATAATATAGGAAATGAATTGATTTCTTGACTACTATTTTTGGTGTATTACCTCGAATCAGACATGTCGCCCTAATGCTGTAATTTATACCAGATATTTATAATATAGGGAAGCAATTAATTTCTTGAATATTATTATTATTGTAGCACAACAAATCAGACAAGTCGCCTTAATGTTATATTTTACACCAGATAATTATATTGTAGGGAATAAAGTTATTTCTTGAAGAATATTATTGTTGTAGTGCCACAAATCAGACAAGTTGCCCTTATGTTTTATTTTACACCATATAGTTATAATATAGAGAAAAAAATAATTTCTTGAATATTATTACTATTGTAGTACCACAAAGTAGACATGTCGCCTTAATGCTGTAATTTACACCAGATAATTATATTATAGGAACAAATTTATTTCTTGAATATTATATTTGTTGTAGTACGACAAATCAGACAAGTCGCCCTAATGCTATATTTTACACCAGATAATTATATTATAGGAAATAAATTTATTTCTTGAATATTATTATTGTTGAAGCACGACAAATCAGACAAGTCGCCCTAATGCTGTATTTTACATCAAATAGTTATATCATAGGTAATAAATTTATTTCTTGAATATTATTGTTGTTGTAGCACCATAAAGCAGACAAGTCGTCTAATACTATATTTTACACAAGAAAGTTATGTTTTAGGGAATAAATTTATTTCTTGAATATTATTGTTGTTGTAGTACCAGAAATCAGACAGGTCGCCCTAATGCTGTATTTTACACCAAATAGTTATATTTGCGGGAATACATTTATTTCTTAATTATTAGTTGTGTTGTAATACCACAAAGCCGATATGTCGCCCTAATGCTGTAGTTTACACCAGATAGTTGTGTTATAGAGAATAAATCCATTTCTTGAAAAATGTTATTGTTGAAGCACCACAAAGCAGAGATGTCGCCCTAATGCTGTATATAACCAAAGGTAGTTATGTTAAAGGAAATAAAATAAATTCTTGAAAATTATTACTGTTGTCGCACAAGAAAGCTGACAAGTCGCCCTAATATTGTAGTTTACACCAGATTGTTATAATATAGAGAATAGATTGATTCCTTGAATATTATTACTGTTGTTGTACCACGAAACAGACAAGTCGCATTAATGCTGTGTTTTACACCAGATAGTTGAAATAGAGAGAATAAATTTATTACTTGAATACTGTTATTGTTGTAGTACCACAAAGCAGACAAGTCGCCCTAATTCTGTAATTTACACCAGATTGTAATAATACAGAGAATAAATTTATTTCTTGAATATTATTACTGCTGTAGTGCCACAAAGCAGACAAGTCAACCTAATGCTGTATTTTACACCAGATACTTATAATATAGGGAATAAATTTCTTTCTTGAATATCATTACGCCTGCAGTACCACAAAGCAGACATGTCGCCCTAATGTTGTATTTTACACCAGATATTTAAAAAATAGGGAATAAATTTATTGAAGAAGAAATGAGGATTATATTTATAACCGCCATTATGCGACTACCCCACGGAAGCACTTCCTTTTTGCAATGGTGGTACTATGCCTTGATGCTGTATTTTACACCAGATAGTCATGATATAGGTAATAAATATATTTCATCAATAGTATTACTGTTGTAGTACCACAAAGTAGACAAGTCGCCCTAATGCTGTATTTTACACCAGATACAAATGTAGTTATAATATAGGGAATAAATATATTTCTTGAATATTATTTCAGCTGTAGTGCCACAAAGTAGCCTTGTCGCCCTAATGCTGCATTTTACACCAGATAGTTAAAATATAGGGAATAAATTTATTTCTTATTATAAACTTATGAGTTATTTCTTCAAAATGTATGTTTTTATTATTTCTGTTATATGTCTTTGTTATGTATATATTTAAATGTTAATGGCAACCTATTTATTCATAATGTTTTAATTTTAACAGCTCCATGTGTCTTGTCGTCATTAAGAGTAGCATACTCATCATTTCTTCCTTTTGTTTTATTTTTACATTTCTTTAAGATGCGTCTTGGCTATTTTGATTACAAAGTGACGACATTTATTGTCTTAATAATTTATTTTTCATTATATCCATCTTCAATAACTATTAAGTAAAATACAGCATTATGGCGATCTGTCGTATTAGTGACACTATAACGATAGTTATCTCTAAGAAATAGTTTAATCCCAATAACATAAAACGTTAATAAAAAATTCAGTATTAGGGCGACACATCGTATTTGTGGCATTAAAACTATTAAGAAAAATACAGCATTACAGTGAAATGTCGTATTTGTGACACTACAACAATAGTTATCTACAAGTAATAGTTTCTTTCAGATATCATAGATAGTCGATGTAACATACAGCATTAGGTCGAAATGTCATACTTGTGGCACTACAGCAATATTTATATCCAAGAAACAGTTTAATCCAGAAAACATAGATAGTTGTTTTAAAATACAGCATTAGGGCGTCATGTCGTATTTGTTTAACTACATCAATATGTATCTCCAACAAATTAATCAATCCATATACATAAGTAGTTATTGTAAAATAAAGCATTATTGCGATATGTCACAGTTGTGACACTACAACAATAATTATCCCTAAGGTGTTGGTGAATCTAGATAACATACATGTAAGTAGTTGATGTGAAATACAGCATTAGGGCAACATGTCGTATCTGTGACATTACAGCAATAGTTATCTCTAAGAAATTGTTGAATCCAGATAACATAAGTAGTTTTTGTAAAAGCAGCATTAGGGCAACACGTCGTTTCTGTGACACTACAACAATAGTTATCTCTAAGAAATTGTTGAATCCAGATAACATAAGTAGTTTTTGTAAATACAACATAAGGGCAACATGTCGTATCGGTGACACAACAACAATAGTTATCACTAAGATGTTGTTGAATCCAGATAACATAAGTAGTTGATGTGAAATACAACATTATGGCAACTTGTCGTACCTGTGACACTACAACAATAGTTATCACTTAAAAATAGTTGAATCCAGATAACATTAGTAGTTGATGTGAAATACAGCATTAGGGCAACCTGTTGTACCTGTGACACTACAACAATAGTTATCCGTAAGCTGTTGTTGAATCCAGATAACATAAGTAGTTGATGTAAAATATAGCGTTAGGGCATCATGTCGTATCTGTGACACTACAACAATAATTATCTCTAAGAAATTTGTGATAGTGTATTTTAAGACAATATAGTTTTGTAAGTTGTCTCCCCCTAATATTGAATATATTATTAATATCATAAATAATATTTCTAAATTAGTATTTGGACATTTTTATATTTCACAAAGTCACTTTTTATTTGGCTTACAAAAGCATTATTTTGATAAAAAGTATTTGAACAAAAGTTATTTACACCTTTTAGTGAAACCCATCAACAGCCATTTTTCCTGTATGACAGAAAATGCTTATTGTTCTCTTGTAAGGTATTAGCTTGATTATTAGGTATAAATGTTCTTATGAAATGCCATCCAGATTAGTTGGCTTGGTTTTAATAACTCTTAAGATATAATGAGAACTTTAATTGGCTTCTGCCACACATTTTTGATAATCTGAATATCTTTGAAATGGAGAGTTAGAGTTGAGTGGAAAGAGTTGGAACTGAGACGCGAAAGAGGAACGTTGTAGAGAGTTTGCTATAGAGTTGTGTTGGGTTAGGAAGTGATTATGTTAGGCTTGTTGGTGAAGAACTTATTTTAGTTAAATAAAGAACATTGTGCCATACTTGGAACTTGGAGAAATATAATGTAACTTGACACTGTTATTAATGCGAAAAGTAAAATATAATAAAAACGAAATTATTAACATCATCTGGCATTGATTTATTTTGTGGTGATCTTGAATTGGATCATCTACCTTAAATGTTATAAACAACATAACAATCTGTGACGCGCAGGCAATTATGGGTTTCGGTTCGCGCATGAGCTAATTCCCCACAGCAACAAATAGTGGACCGGACCCTAGCTCGGTCACAGAGAGTGGTGGAGAATCCGGGTACGACAATCAACTGATATCAAATGACAAGATAGATGAGGAAGCTGATGGAATAACATGAACTAGCGAGAATATTATATTTTGTGAAAGTAAAAATGGACAAATTTAATTGATGCAAGTAAATGATATGAGGAAGTGTCCTAAAAGAATATTAGAAATTGGAATATATTAATGGTAGAAACAGCGCAGGAATCTTGGTGAATAAACAAACGTTTTAAAGAACAATAATAAAGCGAGGTGCAGTCAACAGACGATAAATTAACAGGCGAGGTGCAGTCAACAGACAATAAATAGGCGAGGTGCAGTCAACAGACGAAAATAGGCAAGGTGCAGTTAACAAACGATAAATAGGCAAGGTACAGTCAACAGGCGATAAATAGGCGAGGTGCAGTCAACAGACGAAAATAGGCAAGGTGCAGTCAACAGAGGGACAATAAACAGAATCTGAAGAAGCGAGCAGACACAAACGGTTTATTCAAGTGCTAAACAGAGAACAGAATTGACAGTTGTGCTAAGAAAATCAAGAACATTCTATAGAAGTTTGGTAAGTGAGAGTTTCAATTTTTCTATCTGCAGCATTACATGTAGCATTTTGGCAGTTTGATATAATATTGTTGACCTATTTGTATTCTATTTATTTATTATTTATATTATTATATGCTAATTAAAGAGAATTATCTGATTTGGCATCTACAGTCAGAGGTAACATTGCAAAATTAAAGTTAGACTACTGTAGAAAGTTATTTCAAGAGAATAGATTGAGCACTGTTGTTTGATTAAGTGCTACACTTTCACAAATTCTGTCCTGTATCATTTAGTTATTTACTGTTTCTGGAAAATTTTGACAATAATTTATCATCATTATGGCTCCTTCTAAAAATCAAACTCAATGGCAATGCGCTAAGAAAGTGTGCTCACAGGTCGAGGTAGATATGTGTGGAACACCTAATCTTTCACTTAGTGCTCCAATTGACAATTATTGTCATGTCTATGTGCAAGTTAAAGAACAACATTTCAAAGCCTTACTAGACAGTGGTGCTGCAATTTCATGTGTAAGTCAGCACATGGTAAATAAAATTTTCAAGAACCCCCAGCTAAATTCAAGCAAATTACACTCAGTGGTAGGTGTTTGTGGTGAGATTCACCCAGTCAGTGGTACTATTTCTATGTCTTTCACCATTGATGATCATGTTTTCAAGCATTCCTTTAAAGTATTTAAGAACCTTCATGAACGAATGATTATTGGACGCGACTTTATGCAAAAGGAGAGAATACAATTAGATTTTGAGTCTGGTTACATTCGTGTGCGAGATGGTATTGAAAGTGTGTTCAATGTCGCTCTTTTACCAGATCACCCTCCCAGAACTGGTATTGCTCGTACAGTGTCTTCTCTGGTTATACCGCCTCATTCTGAGTTTGTATTTCCTGTTAAAGTTAACAAGTTTGAAGATGGTAATATTGTGCTTTCTGAACCAAGGAAACATCTTGCAGATGATGAACTTGCTGGAGGAAAATGTCTTGTAACTATCTCAAGTGGTAAAGCAGTGTATCGTCTCATGAACCCTACGAATATGCCAATTTTCTTGAAATCAAACTGTATTGTAGCTGTTGTTACAGAAATAGTAAAGTCGAACATTCACCAGGTTTCGGATAACACTAACACAGATTCACACTCAAGTACACACACACAATCTGCGGAAGTACATAACATTAACACATCAAACCAAACAAAACCTCTATCAGATGAAGAATATAAAGCATTAGCAGAAGAACTTGGAATCGATCTAGATACATCAGACTTGGCAGAAGAACACAAACTCTATGTGTTTTTAGGAAAATTTTTGCCAAAGATTTCTCTGAGCTAGGAAAAACTCATTTGCACACATAAAATTGAAACTACAAATAACAGAGCAGTGAGAAAACCACCTTATCGTCAAAGCCCTGAAATGAGACGTGAAACAGAATGTCAAACGAAACAAATGTTAGAAGATGATATAATTGAAGAATCTAATTCTCCTTGGCACAGTCCTATAGTTTTGGTAAGGAAAAAGAACAACGAATGGCGTTTTGCAGTCGACTATCGTGAACTGAACAAAATTACTGAACCTATGTCTTTCCCTATTCCTCATATTTCTGATGTCTTTGATACTATTGCCGATGCAAAAGCAGAAGTTTTCTCCGTTCTCGACTTGAAATCTGGATTTTGGCAGGTGCCTCTTGATAGCGCAACAGCTCATAAAAGTGCTTTCATTACTCATCAAGGTGTTTATCAGTTTACACGACTCCCATTCGAAATTATGAATGCGCCCATGACCTTCCAAAGCTTAATGACGAAAGTTTTGAAGAATCTAAATTGGAAAATAGCCTTGGTATACATTGATGATGTCCTTATTTTCAGTCAGGACTTCGATCAACATCTAGAACACCTTGATCTTGTCTTTTCTACTCTAAGAGCGGCAAATTTGACTCTCCAACCTTCGAAATGTCGCTTTGCAACCAAAGAAGTAGAATACCTAGGGCATATAATATCAAAACATGGAATCAGAGTAAACCCTGTGAAAACAAGTGCTATTGATACTTACCCACAGCTAAAGACATCCAAACAGGCAAAAAATCATTTCTTGGGATGACGTCGTACTACAGAAAATTCATTAAGGACTATGCACATATTTCTGGACCTCTTACAGCACTACTTAAAAAGGATGTAAAATTTAAATGGACAGCAGCATGTGAGGAAGTTTTTACCAAGCTCAAATCTGTACTGACTTCCGCACCAATTCTTGCTTATCTAAAGTTTGATAGACCTTTTATTCTGGCAACTGATGCATCGGATCATTCTGTAGGATATGTTTTAAGTCAAATTGATGATGATGGTAAAGAACACCCAATAGCGTATAATGGACGAACACTTCATGGACATGAAACAAGATGGCACATCACCGATAAAGAGGGTTTAGCTTTGGTGGAGGCTGTGAAACATTATCGGTCTTACCTAGCTTCTAATCCTTTCACAGTGTATACAGATAACATATCTGTAAAGTGGCTAAAGCAAATAAAGAACTGCCAGGGACGACTCGGAAGATGGGCCCTATCCCTACAAGGATATAATTTTGAGATCATCCACAAATCTGGTACTGCTAATGGCAATGCTGACGGTTTATCTAGACGGATTTATCCATCCAAGGATCAGGATAGTCAAGACAAACCAAGTGAACTTTGTGATATTGACGAAGCTGTTTGTAACATAGATTCTGAAGAAAAAAGGACACATGTTGACAGAAGAAACATTTGTTTATGATCACGAGGATAGTTCACAGCCAGCAAAAGTAATGCCAGCCACAACAAACACTCAAACAACGCCTAACAGTAACAACAAGTGGAATTACAATGAAAAAGATGATGATGATACATACAATGATCTTATAGCTTTACAGAGGAAAAGTAGGTATTATAAAGATATTGTAAATTACAAACTAAATAAGGAAGTTCCTGACGACCAAGCTCAAGCGAAAAGAGTAGTAGCCGAATCATATCAGTATGAAATAGGACCTCAAGGACTACTCTTTCATTTGTATACACCAAGAACTAGAGGAGTTCCCACTCAGGAAAAAATATTACTACAACTAGCTATTCCTGAAATAATGAGAGATGAAATGCTGAGATCATTTCATGACAGTCTTGCAGGTGGAGGTCACCAAGGACTAAACGTACATATGCAGCACTGCGTTTGAAATATTATTGGCCAACAATGTATAATGACACAATAGCTTACATACAATCATGTGAAGAATGTCAAAGAGTGAAGCGCAATGTTCACAAGAAGCCACCTCCACTGAATCCTTTACCAGTGACAGACGTGTTCCATAGATGGCATATTGATATTCTGGGAGGACTCCCAACAACAAAAGACAAGTATAAGTATGTTCTTCTAGTTGTAGACAGCTATTCTAAATGGTCTGAAGCATTTCCGCTCCGTACTCAAGAGGCAACCAAAGTTGCAGCAGTATTATTCAAAGAAATTATATGCAGATTTGGAGCCATGCATGTTCTTATTTCTGATCGTGGTCAAACATTTATGACGAAACTCGTTAAAGCTCTCTGTGAGTTGTTCCAGATTACCAGGTTCTACACTAGCAGCTATAGACCTCTTACAAATGGTGCTGTTGAACGAATGAATTCTGTAATTCTTCAAGCTCTCAGAATTTATTGCAAAGGAAAGCAAGACGATTGGCCAGATTTGCTTCCCTCCATAATGATGGCATATCGTATGACTCCAGCTACACAATCAACTAAACACTCACCATTTTTCTTATTGTTTGGAAGAGAAATGAGGTTACCAATAGATGTCGCTCTCCTACCAAAACAAACCCTATCCCAAGATTTCATCTTTCCAATGTACTTCAAAATCTTGATATTTCAAGGAAAATAGCAGCTGACAATATAAAGAAATCACAGGAAAAATACAAGGCGCAGTATGATAAAAGAACTGAATAACCAACCTTTCAGCCAGCAGATACAGTTTGGTTATTCTGTACCAAAGTACCTGTTGGCAATGCACCAAAGCTTCACAAGAAATGGGTTGGACCATATAACATATCTCACCTTGGTCCTAACCACACTTACAAACTTCGACGTTGCAGTGATAATAAAGAAGTTAAAGCTCTTGTTAATGCTACCAGAATAAAACCTTACTATGATCCTGAAGATAGACCAACTAATCCATCACCAGAATGGGAACATTTCCATCAATCACTTGATGAGGACCAAATTGTAGATAATCATAAGCAGCACGTAACAAAGGAACAGTGTGAAAAAAAACCTAATCAGAAATCAAAGAACCAGATGAAAGAGAATGAAAAACAAATAGAACTGGAGAAACAGAATCGAGGTAAACCAACAGAAGTCACAAAACAATTATCAAACGAAATGAAACAAAATCAGTTAGAGGAAAGAAAACAGAATGACTCTCAGACATCCACTTCTACATCAAAAGCAACCAACAATATGCAAACAAATGAAACAAAATTACATTCAGTAGAAGATATAGATTGCATACTGGCATCTAAAAGAGGAAACAAAATCTTGTACTACTACATTAAATGGAAATCACCAGAAAAACCAAACTCCTTGGAATATGCATCAACCATTCCGTCAGTTTTTATAAGGGAATACCACACAAAAAGGACAATGACAGGCAAGAAAAGAAAACGACCCATTCAACATCACAAATTCTTTGATAAACTACCCACAGCTCCAGTCATGCAAATAAATGGAAAACGTGACAAACGTATATACAAGGAGATGATAGGTTACAAAGAACCTTACCACATATTATCTGGAAAACCAAATAAGCTGTTATTGTATGATCACTTCACCAAGCAAATTTTACAAGAAGACATTCCGAGGAGTATAAAAACAAAACGACGCTACATCTTTCGTTATTTAGATAACATGTTTGCCATGATAAAAGGAAACATAGCAAATGATGATTGGCACAGTAAACACGGATTCATGGATGATGGTACACATTTTGAAGGACGAATGGTAAGGGAATCTCACACATGTGAACATGATGATTTTGAAAACTCCACATACTTTAAGGTATTTCGAGTAGGTTCCAATACACCAATGTGGCTCACAATACATCAGGTCCCTCCTCTCTGTCTGCGTCACTTTCTTTTCAGAATAAGAGAACACACTTCTGTTTAAATTCGTGAAAGTGTATCATAGTTAAATAGTTTCAGCAATCTTTTATAAAAAAGGTATCTTGTACTTAATTTTGTATATGGGTATTATTAGCGCTACTATCCATGTAGGAAATTGACTGTGGATGCTGTTTAGTAATTCTCTGAATAAGGCATTTTATTATATTATATCAGTATATTTTATGTAATATATTTTGTATTTTGGGTCAACAATAGTTTCGAGCTTTCAGGATGTAGCAGGTGATGAGGCAGTGTGAAATTCTGCGATTTTCACTGTCTGAACTACTATAAGATGCAGTATTAAGATGTGTTAAAAATGGGTATAGTGTGCATGGTACACACTTAAGACTATTAATTTTAGAGAAAATAAGAATATTAATTGTAGTGAACTGTGAAAAGAAGAAAAAAAAGTAAATAAGAAGGGAAATAGAAGAAAAGTAAATGAATTGTCATGAAATGACGGGAAATGGAGTAAAGAAAATGAACACAAATTAAATTAAGGTAACGGTTTAGGAAATTGTGATGAAATATAATTTAGAAACCTTACCAGGTACATGTGACAAAATAGGTATAAATAGCAAAAGATGTTGGTTTAGGAAGCTGTGATACATCATGGAATGTTATAATTTACAAAGACCACATCAGGAACAAGTGACGAAAAATAAAAAAGTATATATTATATATGAAGGTATTGGTTTAGATTAATGTGACAAAATCTTATATTGGAAGCAAAATAAAACCATACCAGGTTATTGAGAAAGAAGCAAGAACTGCTTTAAAAATAAATTATAGTTTATAAAGTAACGATCAGGGTACTGAGAAAAGGCTAGATGGCATTATAAACACTTAAAGATCATTACTAGGGTGATATAGGAAAATGTATGGTAAATACATCGTTGAAGAACATGATTAGGGTACTGTAAAATAATAATAATAATTATATATGGAAGAAAAATCATGCAGTAGTATTGCTATACAGCATAGATACAATCTGAAAGACTACATTAAAACATAATACAGGATGACACAATAATTTTATATTGTATTTTGATATCCATCTTTGTTTTATTACATGTAGCATAAACTGACAATTATATTGTAATGACCAAAATCTGTAAATGAGTCAGACTGAGGGTTATAAATATATTATGTTGTTTTTAGACATTATCTATAGCTAAAGCATTTGTGGAGAAGGTACATTAATGCAGGTACCATATTTGTATTGGATTGATCAGCCAATTGCTAATGTCATTATTATAACTATTATATTATACAAAAAAAAAAAAAAAAAAAAAAAAATGAAAGGATAAAAGAAAAGTTATATGTTATGTGAATGTATGAATGTTTAGTCCCGAGACATGAGAAAGAGTATATATGTGTGAATGTATGTCATGTGTAAGATATTGGTAATGTTGAATTGTTATTTTTATTAACTAAGATTGAGGGCAATCTTTTTTGAAGGAGGGAGAACATGTGATAGTGTATTTTAAGACAATATAGTTTTGTAAGTTGTCTCCCCTAATATTGAATATATTATTAATATCATAAATAATATTTCTAAATTAGTATTTGGACATTTTTATATTTCACAAAGTCACTTTTTATTTGGCTTACAAAAGCATTATTTTGATAAAAAGTATTTGAACAAAAGTTATTCACACCTTTTAGTGAAACCCATCAACAGCCATTTTTCCTGTATGACAGAAAATGCTTATTGTTCTCTTGTAAGGTATTAGCTTGATTATTTACTGATTATTGTAACAACATCAAGGTATAAATGTTCTTATGAAATGCCATCCAGATTGGTTGGCTTGGTTTTAATAACTCTTAAGATATAATGAGAACTTTAATTGGCTTCTGCCACACATTTTTGATAATCTGAATATCCTTGAAATGGAGAGTTAGAGTTGAGTGGAAAGAGTTGGAACTGAGACGCGAAAGAGGAACGTTGTAGAGAGATTGTTGTAGAGTTGTGTTGGGTTAGGAAGTGATTATGTTAGGCTTGTTGGTGAAGAACTTATTTTAGTTAAATAAAGAACATTGTACCATACTTGGAACTTGGAGAAATATAATGTAACTTGAAACTGTTATTAATGCGAAAAGTAAAATATAATAAAAACGAAATTATTAACATCATCTGGCATTGAATTATTTTGTGGTGATCTTGAATTGGATCATCTACCTTAAATGTTATAAACAACATAACAATCTGTGACGCGCAGACAATTATGGGTTTCGGTTCGCGCATGAGCTAATTCCCCACAGCAACAAATAGTGGACCGGACCTTAGCTCGGTCACAAATTGTTCAATACAGATAACATAAGTAGATTTTGTAAATACAGCATAAGGGTAACATGTCGTATCTGTGACACAACAACAATAGTTATCTCTAAGAAATTATTAAATCCAGATAACTTATGTAGTTGTTGAAAAATACAGCATTAGGGCAACAAGTCGTATCTGTGACGCTACAACAATAGTTTTCCCTAATAAATTGTTGAATCCAGATAACATAAGTAGTTGATGTAAAATACAACATTAGGGCAACATGTCGATTCATTTACACTACAACCATAGTTATCACTTAGAAATTGTTGAATCCAGATAACATAAGTAGCTGATGTAAAATACAACATTAGGGCAATATATCTTATCTGTGACACTACAACAATAGTTATCTCTTAGAAATTGTTGAATCCAGATAACATAAGTAGTTGATGTAAAATACAACATTAGGGCAACATGTCGATTCATTGACACTACAACCATAGTTATCACTTAGAAATTGTTGAATCCACATAGGTAGTTGATGTAAAATACAACATTAGGGCAATATGTCTTATCTGTGACACTACAACAATCGTTATCTCTTAGAAATTGTTGAATCCAGATAACATAAGTAGTTGATGTAAAATACAACATTAGGGCAACATGTCGATTCATTGACACTACAACCATAGTTATCACTTAGAAATTGTTGAATCCAGATAACATAGGTAGTTGATGTAAAATACAACATTAGGGCAATATATCTTATCTGTGACACTACAACAATAGTTATCACTTAGAAATTGTTGAATCCAGATAACATAAGTAGTTGATGTAAAATACAGCATTAGTGCAATATGTCTTATCTGTGATACTACAACAATAGTTATCTCTTAGAAATTGTTGAATCCAGATAACATAAGTAGTTGATGTAAAATACAACATTAGGGTAATATGTCTTATCTGTGATACTACAACAATAGTTATCTCTTAAAAATTGTTGAATCCAGATAACATAAGTAGTTGATGTAAAATACAACATTAGGGCAACATGTTGATTCATTGACACTACAACAATAGTTATCTCTTAGAAATTGTTGAATACAGATAACATAAATAGTTAATGTAAAATACAGCATTAGGTTAAAATGACATCTTTGTGGCACTAAATTATCGCAAAAAATTGAATAATCCAAAAAAAAAAATAGTGAATGTAAACTACATCATTTAGTAGAAATGTCACATTTGTGTCACTGCAACAGTAGTGTCCTGCAATATATAGTTAAATCAAAATAATATAAATAGCTGATGTAATATACAGCATTCGGGCACAATGGCATCTTTGTAGCAGTACAACAATGGTAATATATAGCATTGAATGAAATGACATTAAAATTTTGTGGCACAATAGCAATAGAAATAAAAATTTGAAATAACACTAATATTTGATATGATATACAGCATTGAGGTGAAATGACATATTTGTGAAACTACAACAATAGCTATATACAAGAAATAGTTTAATCCAGAAAATATTAATTGTTGATGCAATATACAGAATAAAGGTGACATGTTGTATTTGTTACACTACAACAATGATGTGCTCCATGGGAGAGTTTAATCAAGATAATATAAATAGTTGATGCAATGTACAGCATTGGGCAAAATTCCATATCTGTGGCACAACAACAATAGTTATCTCAAAGAAATAGAATTATCTAAATTGACACAAACAAGAGTTTAACCAAGATAATATAAATAGTTGAGGTAAAATACAGCATAAGTATTTGTGGCACAACCTTAATAGTTATGTCCAAGATATAGTTTAACCCAGATAACACAAATAGTTGATGCAATATACAGCAAGAGAGTGACATAACATATTTGTGGCACTACAACAAAGGTTTTCTCTAAGAAATAGTTTCTTCCAGATTAAATAAATATCTGAAGTAAAATACAGTATTAGGATGTGTGGCAATACATCAATACATGTAGTTTTCTCAAAAGAATAGTTTAATTCAAATAACATAAATAGTTGTCCCAAAGAAATTCCCAATGACATAAGTCATTGATGCAAAAAACAGCACGAGGCTGACATGTACTTGTGACTCTAAATCAGAATTTATATTCAATAAAATAACTGAAACTACATTTTAATAGTTGATTCAAAGTACTACAACTATAGTCATCTCAAAGAAATAGTTTAATCAAGATAATATAAAATAAAGCATTAGAAAAAAAAAATGTCGTATTTGTTGCACTACACTAATAGTAATGTCCAAGAAATAGCTGAATCCAGAAAATATAAACAGTTGGTGTACAACATCAGGGCTACATGTCATATTTGTGACAATACAACAATAGTTATGTCTAAGAAATAGTTTAATCCTGATAACATTAATATATCATATAAGATACAACATAAGGACATTTCGTATTTGTTAAACAATAATAATAGTTCTCTACAAAAAATAAGCTTACTTCAGTTAATATCATAATATGAGTTGTTGATGTAAAATACGGCATTGATCCATTTGTATTAAAGAAAAGTTATTCCTTTAAAGCATCTGCGATATTGCATTTCAGCATAGCAAAGACCCATCACAAAAAAATATGTAAACATATTACATTGGGAAGAAACAATGACTAAGCTACAATGTCCTGCCACACAGAGCTATTGAAATAATACATAAGAAATAAAAAATGGGATCATTTGCATTAAAGAAATACATACTAAATACACATTACGTAGAAAGAACAAAAACAAAAAACCCTGGCCTTTTATTGAAATTCAATTCTTCAACCCATCATTCTTTAAAGCCCCACTAAACTTCTGAAATGCACACTTTTTGATAATAACAAAAATGATTGCAATTAAATGTGTTTATAGTATTGCTAAAACCATTCCTGTATACCCCTTAGCGACTGCTTTTAAAAAAGCGAGAAAATAAATAACTTCGATCGAAATGTTATTTTCTTAACCGAGCAGTCCGAACTTTTAACTTTTGTTTACATTTCTGTAATTCCGTAATGACCCGGTTGCTTTCCGACTGTATGTCCGTCAATGTTCAGAAGTAAACAAATGCATACTGCAGTGGTAGTGTGCGAATTAAAACCGTTAGATAAGGGGTTCAATAACAGGATTAGAAAAGTTATGGCTTCACTTATATTATGTATTGTTTTGAGATTTTTTTTTTTTTTTAAATATATTGATGTCTGCAAAAAAACTATATCAAACTAAGTACGCACTACATTATTTATACACACTGAAAAACAATGAGTATGGAATACTAGTTTGGTCTAGTAACTCTTGCTCAGGATCCTTCCTTGCATATACGCCCGATACTGTCGCATGAGCTATTATGTCACAAATCACTTTACCGCGGTCAATATTGAGAGGCTACCAAGGGTGGTTTGTTTAGCACAGTTATTAGAAAAATAATTTTATTTTTAATTTTATATGAACTATTCGTCACTTACGTGCAATAAATTAGCTCATGGGTTCCAGTTCATTAATACACTGAGGGGAAAAGGGGATGTTCTTAAAAACTATCTAACAACAAGCAGTTATTTAATTTTAAACCACATCCCCTACAGTTTCCAATAATTTGTTTCTCTCTGAAGTGAGTTGATCAAATATTACCAACCGACGCGTTTCCGAACAAGCTTCGTAACTCTGTGTTTTCTGCCAAAGGTGTTTATTGGAAAGAGAGGAACATTAATTTGTAAACAAAACCCGTTTATAATTATGTACTTATAATATGCTTTATATTTATGTTTTCGTTTGCAAAATCTCTCATTGATCAAATAAACATGTATTCTATCATCTGAGAGCGTGAATCTGACTTATACTAAAACTAATAAGGACCGTTTCGGAAGTTTAATGATCCTTTAAATTTTCTTACCAAATTTTTTAAGACTAAAAGGGACATACCTCTGTAAATATGCAGCCTGTATTTTTTTATCTTTGTGCTTTCCACTGATGATACTGAACACACATGTGAAGTTTCATTCATATCGTATGAGTGGTTGCATAGAAACATTATCTGGTAAAAAAAATCAAACCTATAAAAATAAAGTCCAAAAAGGGTCATAACTTGCCGAAATGCAACCTATAGTTATGGTTCTTGTCTCTGTGAGTGCCATTGATGATGCTGAACACAAATGTGAATTTTTATTCATATTAAATGAGTGGTTGCATAGATATCTTACCAGATAAAAAACTTTAACCTGAAAAATTAACTCCAAAAAGGGCTATAACTCTGCTAATATGCAACAGAGAGTTATGGTTCTTATGTCTGTGAATTCCATTCATGATACTGAACAAACATGTGAAGTTTCATTCATATCAATTGAGTGGTTGCATGGATATCTTACCTGATAAAAAACTTTAACCTGAAAAATTAAGTCCAAAAAGGGCCATTACTCTGCCAAAATGTCAGATAAACCTGAAAAACCAACACTGACGCTGGAAGGAGAAAAATAGTTCCTATATTCTATGAATAATCCAGCTAATAAGATGGTGTGCATGCTTTCCTCATTGCCCTCTATGATACTATTCACATGCTAAGTTTCACAAATTAAGGTTGGATATTGTTTGTGTTACCGCAAGATCCAGGTTGTATCTGCAAGTTTACCTATTTTACAATTTTTGTCCAACTGAGAAAATAAAATTATCTCTATAATAAAGTCCGTATTACCTCTATCCACATGCAAATTTCACAAACCTAACTTGGATACTTTTTAGTTATTTTTCCAGACGCTGGATGCTAGATGGATGGACAGATGGTAGGGGGTAAAATGGTGACTCAAAGTGTGACCTCGATCTTTGAGATATGGGTCTGGGTCTTACTAGCTGAACATCATCATATCATGTTGATCTGTTGTGCTAAGTTTTTTTAACCATCAACATATGACAAAGATACAGACTTGAAGAACAAATGCACTGACGAACACTGCTATCTCTATATACCTCCCCGAGGTAGGTCCAAAAACAACCAAATTAATTTTTTGTGTGTTTTAAATGCCAAATTACCATAAAAACAGTTCACAAATATGTTTTGAAGAAATCAAAATCCTATTTTGAACATATTTAGGACATTTCTGTTCCATGTACAGCTTCTGCTAGGGTTTGAATCTAGAGTTTCTACTGAAAGCGTAGATGTGTTAGCCATTTACACCACAGAAGCATTTTATTTTGTACTCAGATAATGGCCTTATAATATTCAAATCAGAAATACTAACTATCGGTAAACTACTATTACACAAACCAGATAATAAAACAGGAGGATGTTCCCACGGCTTATAGTGGTCATAACACTTTTTTAAAATTTCATAATATTAACCCTCTTTGGGGGTCGTCTTAACTCCGTATGGATAAATACCTGCACCATGAACAAAATAGGTACTATGAAAAGGAAATAATTTAAATTCCCATACCATTCATCTGTATAGTCCTCATACTGGACCCTTATACATCCCAGTCCCTTGATTTGCCAAAGCTTCAATCACCCACCACAGGGATTTGCTATGAGAGACAATGCTTAGATTTGAAATTTTTTGTACATATGAATATTTCTATGTAAAAGTAATGGTCAGCTTACATGGTTCCTATATATGCCTGCCCTTTGATTTGCTGCTGTAAGGATAATTTATTTCATATATAAACATGTTTGACAGAAAGATTATTGACAGGAAGATTTTTGAAATTTCACAATTTCAACCTTTTTGGTGTCCTTTGGGCCCTTGTGGGAATTCAATCTTACTTACTGAACCAAATCTAATTTGCTAAGACTAGGCAATGCTTCAGAAATGAAACTATAAATTAGCATTGATCGAATAGATAAGAAAATGGGAACTTTTCATTTTTCCATAGTATTCCCATAGTATTTGTATATAAAACTCAAAGTTTCCTTACAAGGCCCCTATATACCCTAGTCCCTGGTTTTGCAAAAGCTTCAAACACCATATGCAATAATTATGTAAATTATGAACATATTTGACTGACTGGCTGATGAGAAAAGAAATATCAAAATTCCATCCTCTTTATTGAACAAAATCAATTTTACTGTAGTAATGCATTACATCTCAAATTGAACACCATATGGACGAAAAAATGAGAATTTTCTGTTTTCCCATAGTTTGTAATACTCAATATCGTCTATCATCCTAGTGTCCTTTTTATTGAACAAAATCTTTATGTAATGACTAAAAGATGCTTCAGAATTGAAACTGAAATTAAAACTAAATATAGATGAACAAATTATAATTTTCCGTTTTCCCAAAATATTCCTATGTAAAACTCAAATTCGCCTTAAATACAAGTCCCTTGATTAGTACAAACTTTAAACACATTCGGATAAGGATTACATAAAATATGAACAAATTTGACTGACAGGCTGTTGAGAAAAAGATCTTTGAATATGTTCTATTTTAACCCTTTTGTGACCCGCGCTGGCCCTGTTGTATAACAGATATTCAAACAGGGTGGTTTTACAAATAGTACTTTTAATTCTTAGCATCAGATAGAGAGGTGCCAAGCTACAGACCAGAGTGCTCCCTCCGTATGAGACTGACTTCGAATCCCCCCTTTCCGAGTCTCTGTTCCAGTCTGCTCCAGTCTGACTAAAGAGTACAGTTTATAAAGGCCTAACATCAAATAAGAAAATATTTTATAGATGAATATATCGAAATGTCTTTTTCGTACTCTACTATCCACTTGCATACGGGAAAATTAAATTCTTGTAACTAATAAACACTACTTGAGCAAAACCACTCTACTAAAAAAATAACAATACTAATCATAAAATCAAATAACAATATTAAACAACCTGTCAGCACAAAATGCAAATATAAATAAAATGAAATGTCAACACAAAGTTATTAATGTTTTTACAGTTTAACTTCAACTGATAATCTTATTATTGTTCATGGTAACTGCAGAATGTCTCTTCATGCGTTACATTCATATTTAAATCATGTTTTTATGGTCCTGTATAGCATTCATATTTAAAAAGCCGTCATTTGATTTTAATTTTGTAACACAGTGAATTTATAATTTAATGTTGGGACAATTTTCCTTTTGACTTTGGAATTGAAATTTGCTTAATTGGTATAACACATTTTCCTTGATACATTAATTTCTTTCTTAACACAAGGCTTCACTTTTGTTGAAAAGTGTTTCTGTTGGTAAGGTTGACACTTCATGTAGCCTGAGGATATTGGTGTTCTCCCATTATCCATTGTGTAGCGTAGGTAGGCCTCTCACAAGATGCCCACGATCAGGTGCAAGCTATCATCCATGACAGGCTGGCTGTCATCCGTGACAACTAAATGTGTTCCACAATCTTTGTTTACTTATGTGGAAAAAGGTTACATCTCTAACGCTCGTTTAAAACTAAAACTACTCTAAAACTGACATGTTACCCCGCCTGTATCTCCCTTCCATCTGACTGTCCTTTCCTCTCTTAAATCTTTCTCTGACTGAATAAACAACCATCCTATGATTGGTCAATTTATTACTACCTCACAATTGGTCAGTTTTTTAATTACGGATTCCCTTAAACCCGCCTTTAACTTATCACACAACTTCCTGTCATTTATACAACATGATAAACCCTAGGCTATTTTTTATCTCATTAACCTGTATATGTATATGTAGCATGGTTTGCCTTTAAAATTATTTACACAATTCAAGAATTTTATACATTATAAGAATTTTTAACTATCATAATATAACAGCCCCTTATGGAAAATAACTTCTCCTTATTGAATCAAATCTTACTTTAAATGACTAGATGATGCTTCAGAAATCAAATTGAATAATAATTTTGCCCAAATGGATGAAACATGAGACTTTTCTGTTTTCCCATAGCATCACTAAGTAAAATTCTAATTCCCCTAAATAATACAGGGCCCCTATATATATTAGCCCTTTTTATTCTATTCATTCAAACTCCTACACATATGGATTTTTAAAGACAAATATGAATAAATATGACTGACCAGTTTTTAAGAAAACGATTTTTGTAATGTCAAATATTTTCCCAGTCATTTTTACAAATCTGAACCTTGATGAAACCGCTTCTGTGAAAATATAGACAAAATCATTTCCAATTTCAAAAAAATGTAATATATTCAGTTTATTATATTGATGTGTCAGGGAGAACTCATTTTAATTCCTATGAATTGCTTATTACTACATAAATATTTTCAAAATCTGTTGGGCTGTTCATGAGAAGAAGATTTTTTAAGTTTTTGACTATTTTTACTAACATCCGACAGCTTGAAATTCTGATTGAAAAAACAATTTCTGTATAATTTCCTATGCAATAGAAACAACCATGTGAAGTTTGAGTTTAATGGGCCTGATGGTTTCAGAGGAAATACATTCTACTGGCTCATAGTGGCCAAAGCACTTTTGCGAGAAGAATATTTTAAAGTTTTTGACTTATTTTAGTAATAGTGGCATTTCATTATTAAAAAATCAAGAAATGTCACTGGTAAGTGTCACATGGCCCCAAATGGTCTGTGAAAATAATGATATATCTTATAAGGTAGTGATGTATCCATAAATATCAAGAACAACGGACTGACGTTTCAGATTAGACGCGCAATTACATTTTTTTTTACATTAAAGCAAGACCTTCACCTTGGCATCTGATGTAAAGGTCTGGGTATTCCTGAAGGTAAATGCAGTTATCACATCACCATGACATCATTATCACTAGTGTCAAGCTATTTTAAAATCCATCTATGCAAGACAAAGTTACAGACAAGACATGACATATCAAACAAACTGAAAGTGTAACCTTGATCTTTGAGGTAGGTTCTTGCTCTTAATGTGACAGGTCATCATGTCATGTTGGTCAACTGATATGTTGAGCCAAGTGTTTTTGAAATCCATCCATGTATGATAAAGTTACAGACCGGACTTGAAATCTCAGGCTCAAAGTGTAACCTTGACCTTGAGGTATGGGTCTTGGTCTTACGTCCGACATGAAGTCGTGTCATCTTGATCAAATGAGCCAAGATAAAATCAAAGGTACAGACCAAACACAAATATAAAACAAATTAAGATAATTCAAGACACATGAGACACATCCAAAAGGTAAATCTGGTAAAAGGTTTGTCAAATGTAAGGTAAGTAGGATATAAGGCATGCCCAATGTAAGGCAAGTCTGATATAAGGTTTGACAAATGTAAGAGCAGTAAAATAAAAGGTTTGACAAATGTAAAGGAAGTAGGATATAAGGTTTGACAAATGTAAGGAAAGTAGGATATAAGGCATGCCCAATGTAAGGTAAGTTTGATATAAGGTTTGACAAATGTAAGGGAAGTAGGATATAAGGCATGCCCAATGTAAGGTAAGTCTGATATAAGGTCTGACAAATGTAAGGGAAGTAGAATATAAGGCATGCCCAGTGTAAGGAAAGTCTGATATAAGTTTTGACAAATGTAAGGGAAGTAGGATCTAAGGCATGCCCAATGTAAGGTAAGTCTGATATAAGGTTTGACAAATGTAAGAGAAGTAGAATATAAGGCATGCCCAATGAAAGGTAACTCTAATATAAGGTTTGACAAATATAAGTGAAGTAGGATATAAGGCATGTCCAATGTACGATAATGCTGATATAAGTAATGTCCAAGGTAAATTAAGCCTGATATAAGGTATGTGCAATGTAAGGGAAATCTGATATATGGCATGCTCATTGTAAGGTAAGTCCATTGTAAGACATGTCCAATGTAGGATAAGTCTGATACAAGGGATGCCAAATCTAAAGTAAGTTTGATATAGGTATGTCTAATGTAAGGTAAGTCTGAATAAGACGTGTCCAGTCTGATATCAGGTATGTCTAAGGTAAGGTAACCCTAATACAAAGCAAGTCCAATGTAAGGTAAGCCTGATACAAGACATGTTGAATGTAAATTATACCTGATACAAGGCATGTCCAATGTAAGGTAAGCTTGATACAAGACATGTTGAATGTAAATTATACCTGATACAAGGCATGTCCAATGTACGGTAAGCGTGAAACAAGTCATGACTCATTAAGGTGAGACTGATAAAATATATGTCTCTGTAAGGCAAGCCTGATACAAGTAATGTCTCTTTAAGGTAAGCCTGATACAACACATGTCTCTATAACGCAAGTCTGATACAAGGAGGCAAATCTCTACAAGGAAAGTCTGATATAAGGCATGTCTCTGCAAGATAAACCTGATAAAAGGCATGTCTCTGCAAGGTAAATCAGATAAAAGGCATGTCTCTGCAAGGTAAGCCTGATACAAAGCATGACTCTGCAAGGTAAGTCTATTATAAGTCATGCCTATGTAAGGTAAGCCTGATACAAGGAATGTCTCTGCAAGATAAACCTGATACAAGGCATGTCTCTGCAAGGTTAGCCTGATACAAAGCATGACTCTGCAAGGTAAGCCTATTATAAGTCATGTCTATGTTAGGTAAGCCTGATACAAGGCATGTCTCTGCAAGGTAAGCCTGATACAAAGCATGTCTCTGCAAGGTATGCCTATTATAAGGCATGTCTATGTAAGGTAAGCCTGATACAAGTCATGTCTCTGTAAGGTAAGCCTATTATAAGGCAAGTCTATGTAAGGTAAGCCTAATACAAGGCATCTCTCTGTAAGGTAAGCCTATTATAAGGCAAGTCTATGTAAGGTAAGCCTGATACAAGGCATGTCTCTGTAAGATAAACCTGATACAAGGCATGTCTCTGTAAGATAAACCTGATACAAGGCATGTTAGGTAAGCCTGATACAAGACACGTTTATGTAAGGTAAGCCTGATACAAGGCATGTTAGGTAAGCCTGATACAAGACACGTTAATGTAAGGTTAGCCTGATACAAGGCATGTCTCTGCAAGGTAAGCCTGATACAAAGCATGTCTATGTAAGGTAAACCTGATACAAAGCATGTCTCTGTAAGGTAAGCCTAATACAAGGCATGTCTATGTAAGGTAAGCCTATTATAAGGCAAGTCTATGTAAGGTAAGCCTGATACAAGGCATGTCTCTGTAAGGTAAGATTGATACAAAGCATGTCTCTGTAAGGTAAGCCTAATACAAGGAATGTCTATGTAAGGTTAACCTGATACAAGGCATGACTCTGTCAGGAAAGCCTGAAACAAGACATGTCTCTGTAAGGTAAGCATGATACAAGGCATGTAAGGTAAGCCTGAAACAAGACATGTCTCTGTAAGGTAAGCCTGATACAAGGCATGTTAGGTAAGCCTGATACAAGACACATTTATGTAAGGTAAGCCTGATACAAGGCATGTTAGGTAAGCCTGATACAAGACACTTTAATGTAAGGTTAGCCTGATACAAGGCATGTCTCTGCAAGGTAAGCCTGATACAAGGCATGTCTCTGCAAGGTAAGCCTGATACAAGTCATGTCTCTGTAAGGTAAGCCTGATATAAGGCATCTCTCTGCATGATAAGCCTGATACAAAGCATGAATCTGTAAGGAAAGCCTAATACAATGTATGTCTCTGTAAGGTAAGCCTGATATAAGGCATCTCTCTGCATGATAAGCCTGATACAAGTCATGTCTCTGTAAGGTAAGCCTAATACAATGTATGTCTCTGTAAGGTAAGCCTGATTTAAGGCATCACTCTGCATGATAAGCCTGATACAAGGCATGTCTCTGTGAGGTAAGCCTGATACAAGACATGTTTATGTAAGGTAAGCCTGATACAAAGCATGCCTCTGTCAGTAAAGCCTGAAACAAGACATGTCTCTGTAAGGTAAGCATGATACAAGACATGTTAGGTAAGCCTGATACAAGGCATGTCTCTGTAAGGTAAGCCTGATGCAAGGCATGTCTCTGTAAGGTTAGCCTGGTAAAAGGCATGCCTCTGTCAGGTAAGCCTGTCAAGTGTAAGATAAGCCTGCTATAAGGCATGTCTAATGTAAGGTTAGCCTGATACAAGGTATGTCTCTGTAAGGGGAGTCTGATATAAAGCATGTCTAATGTAAGGTAAGACTGATACAAGTCATGTCAATAGTTATGTAAGCCTGCTATAAGGCATGTCAATTGTTAGGTAAGCCTGATACATGTCATGTCAATGGCAAGGTAAGCCTGATACAAGTCATGCCAATTGTAAAGCAAACTTGCTTTAAGGTATGTCGAATGTAAGTTAAGCCTGATACAAGGCATGTCTCTGTAATGTAAGTCTGATACAAGTCATGTCTCTGTACAGTAAGCCTTATACATGTCATGTCAATTGTAATAAAAGCCTGCTATTAGGCATATCTCTGTTAATTAAGCCTGATACAAGTCATGTCAATTGTAAGGTGAGGCTGATATAAGGCATGTTTCTGTAAGGTAAGCCAGACACAAGTCATGTCTCTGTAAGATTAGCCTGATACAAGTCATGTCACTGTAAGGTAAGCCTTATACAAGGCATGTCTCTGTAAGGTTAGCTTGACACAAGGCATGTTTCTGTAAGGTTAACCTGACACAAGTCATGTCTGTTATAATTAAACGTGACACAAGTCAATTCTCTGTAAGGTTAGCCTGACACAAATCATGTCTATTTCAGATAAACCTGACACAAGTCATGTCTCTGTAAGGTAAGCATGATACAATCCATGACAATTGTAAGATTAGCCTGATAAAAGGCATGTCTCTGTAATTTCAGTCTGATACAAACCATGTCAAGTGTAAGGTAAGCCTGCTATAAGGCATGTCTAATGTAAGGTAAGCCTGATACAAGGTATGTCTCTGTAAGGGAAGTCTGATATAAGGCATGTCTAATGTAATGTAAGCCTGATACAAGTCATGTCAATTGTAATGTAAGCCTGCTAAAAGGCATGTCAACTGTAAGGTAAGCCTGGTACATGTCATGTCAATGGCAAGGTAAGCCTGATACAAGTCATGTCAAATGTAAGGAAAACCTGCTATAAGGCATGTCAACTGTAAGGTAGGTCTGACACAATGCATGTCTCTGTAAGGTAAGTCTGATATAAGGTATGTCTAATGTAAGGTATGCCTGATATAAGGCATGACTAATGAAAGGTAAGCCTGATATAAGGCATGTATAATGTAAGGTAAGTCTGATATCAGGCATGTCCAATGTAGGGTAAGTCTGATATTAATCATGTCCAATGTAAGGTAAGTGTGATACATGGCATATCAATTGTAAGGTAAGTCTACTATAAGGCATGTCTAATGATGTAAGGTAAGTCTAATATCAGGCATGTCCAATGTAGGATAACTCTGATATAAGACATGTCCAATGTATGGTAATCCTAATACAAGGCATGTCTTATGTAAGTTTGATAAACGACATGTCTAATGTTAGGTAAGCCAGATACATCTATAAGGCATGTCTAATGTAAGGTAAGCCTGATATAAGGCATGTCTCTGTAAGGTAAGCCTGATACAAGGCATGTCTCTGTAAGGTAAGCCTGATACAAGTCATGTCTCTGTAAGGTTAACCTGATACAAGTCATGTCTCTGTACAGTAAGCCTTATACAAGTCATGTCAATTGTTAGGTAAGCCTGCTATAAGGCATATCTCTGCAATGTAAGCCAGATACAAGTCATGTCAATTGTAATGTGACCTGATACAAGTTATGTCTCTGTAAGGTAAGCCTGATACAAGTCATGTCTCTGTAAGGAAAGCCTGATACAAGTCATGTCTCTGTACAGTAAGCCTTATACAAGTCATGTCAATTGTTAGGTAAGCCTGCTATAAGGCATATCTCTGCAAGGTAAGCCAGATACAAGTCATGTCTCTGTAAGGTAAGCCTGACACAAGTCATGTCTCTGCACGGTAAGCCTGATACAAGTCATGTCTCTGTAAGGTAAGCCTGATACAAGTCATGTCTCTGTACAGTAAGCCTTATACAATTCATGTCAATTGTTAGGTAAGCCTGCTATAAGGCATATCTCTGCAAGGTAAGCCAGATACAAGTCATGTCAATTGTAAGGTGACCTGATACAAGTTATGTCTCTGTAAGGTAAGCCTGACACAAGTCATGTCTCTGCAAGGTAAGCCTGATACAAGTCTTGTCTCTGTAAGGTAATCCTGATACAAGTCATGTCTCTGTGTAGTAAGCCTTATACAAGTCATGTCAATTGTAAGGTAAGCCTGCTATAAGGCATATCTCTGCAAGGTAAGCCAGATACAAGTCATGTCAATTGTAAGGTGACCTGATACAAGTTATGTCTCTGTAAAGTAAGCCTGACACAAGTCATGTCTCTGCAAGGTAAGCCTGATACAAGGCATGTCTCTGCACGGTAAGCCCGATAGAAGTCATGTCTCTGTACAGTAAGCCTTATACAAGTTATGTCAATTGTAAGGTAAGCCTGCTATATGTCATGTCACTTGTTAGGTAAGCTTGCTATAAGTCATGTCACTTGTTAGGTAAGCCTGCTATAAGGCATATCTCTGTAAGGTAAGCCTGATACAAGGCATGTTAGGTAAGCCTGATACAAGACACGTTTATGTAAGGTAAGCCTGATACAAGGCATGTTAGGTAAGCCTGATACAAGACACGTTAATGTAAGGTTAGCCTGATACAAGGCATGTCTCTGCAAGGTAAGCCTGATACAAGGCATGTCTCTGCAAGGTAAGCCTGATACAAGTCATGTCTCTGTAAGGTAAGCCTGATATAAGGCATCTCTCTGCATGATAAGCCTGATACAAAGCATGTCTCTGTAAGGAAAGCCTAATACAATGTATGTCTCTGTAAGGTAAGCCTGATATAAGGCATCTCTCTGCATGATAAGCCTGATACAAGTCATGTCTCTGTAAGGTAAGCCTAATACAATGTATGTCTCTGTAAGGTAAGCCTGATATAAGGCATTACTCTGCATGATAAGCCTGATACAAGGCATGTCTCTGTGAGGTAAGCCTGATACAAGACATGTTTATGTAAGGTTAGCCTGATACAAGGCATGCCTCTGTCAGGAAAGCCTGAAACAAGACATGTCTCTGTAAGGTAAGCATGATACAGGACATGTTAGGTAAGCCTGATACAAGGCATGTCTCTGTAAGGTAAGCCTGATGCAAGGCATGTCTCTGTAAGGTTAGCCTGGTAAAAGGCATGCCTCTGTCAGGTAAGCCTGTCAAGTGTAAGATAAGCCTGCTATAAGGCATGTCTAATGTAAGGTTAGCCTGATACAAGGTATGTCTCTGTAAGGGGAGTCTGATATAAAGCATGTCTAATGTAAGGTAAGACTGATACACGTCATGTCAATAGTTATGTAAGCCTGCTATAAGGCATGTCAATTGTTAGGTAAGCCTGATACATGTCATGTCAATGGCAAGGTAAGCCTGATACAAGTCATGCCAATTGTAAAGCAAACTTGCTTTAAGGTATGTCGAATGTAAGTTAAGCCTGATACAAGGCATGTCTCTGTAATGTAAGTCTGATACAAGTCATGTCTCTGTACAGTAAGCCTTATACATGTCATGTCAATTGTAATAAAAGCCTGCTATTAGGCATATCTCTGTTAATTAAGCCTGATACAAGTCATGTCAATTGTAAGGTAAGGCTGATATAAGGCATGTTTCTGTAAGGTAAGCCAGACACAAGTCATGTCTCTGTAAGATTAGCCTGATACAAGTCATGTCACTGTAAGGTAAGCCTTATACAAGGCATGTCTCTGTAAGGTTAGCTTGACACAAGGCATGTTTCTGTAAGGTTAACCTGACACAAGTCATGTCTGTTATAATTAAACGTGACACAAGTCAATTCTCTGTAAGGTTAGCCTGACACAAATCATGTCTATTTCAGATAAACCTGACACAAGTCATGTCTCTGTAAGGTAAGCATGATACAATCCATGACAATTGTAAGATTAGCCTGATAAAAGGCATGTCTCTGTAATTTCAGTCTGATACAAACCATGTCAAGTGTAAGGTAAGCCTGCTATAAGGCATGTCTAATGTAAGGTAAGCCTGATACAAGGTATGTCTCTGTAAGGGAAGTCTGATATAAGGCATGTCTAATGTAATGTAAGCCTGATACAAGTCATGTCAATTGTAATGTAAGCCTGCTAAAAGGCATGTCAACTGTAAGGTAAGCCTGGAACATGTCATGTCAATGGCAAGGTAAGCCTGATACAAGTCATGTCAAATGTAAGGAAAACCTGCTATAAGGCATGTCAATTGTAAGGTAGGTCTGACACAATGCATGTCTCTGTAAGGTAAGTCTGATATAAGTATGTCTAATGTAAGGTATGCCTGATATAAGGCATGACTAATGAAAGGTAAGCCTGATATAAGGCATGTCTAATGTAAGGTAAGTCTGATATCAGGCATGTCCAATGTAGGGTAAGTCTGATATTAATCATGTCCAATGTAAGGTAAGTGTGATACATGGCATATCAATTGTAAGGTAAGTCTACTATAAGGCATGTCTAATGATGTAAGGTAAGTCTAATATCAGGCATGTCCAATGTAGGATAGCTCTGATATAAGACATGTCCAATGTATGGTAATCCTAATACAAGGCATGTCTTATGTAAGTTTGATAAACGACATGTCTAATGTAAGGTAAGCCTGATACATCTATAAGGCATGTCTAATGTAAGGTAAGCCTGATATAAGGCATGTCTCTGTAAGGTAAGCCTGATACAAGGCATGTCTCTGTAAGGTAAGCCTGATACAAGTCATGTCTCTGTAAGGTTAGCCTGATACAAGTCATGTCTCTGTACAGTAAGCCTTATACAAGTCATGTCAATTGTTAGGTAAGCCTGCTATAAGGCATATCTCTGCAATGTAAGCCAGATACAAGTCATGTCAATTGTAATGTGACCTGATACAAGTTATGTCTCTGTAAGGTAAGCCTGATACAAGTCATGTCTCTGTAAGGAAAGCCTGATACAAGTCATGTCTCTGTACAGTAAGCCTTATACAAGTCATGTCAATTGTTAGGTAAGCCTGCTATAAGGCATATCTCTGCAAGGTAAGCCAGATACAAGTCATGTCTCTGTAAGGTAAGCCTGACACAAGTCATGTCTCTGCACGGTAAGCCTGATACAAGTCATGTCTCTGTAAGGTAAGCCTGATACAAGTCATGTCTCTGTACAGTAAGCCTTATACAATTCATGTCAATTGTTAGGTAAGCCTGCTATAAGGCATATCCCTGCAAGGTAAGCCAGATACAAGTCATGTCAATTGTAAGGTGACCTGATACAAGTTATGTCTCTGTAAGGTAAGCCTGACACAAGTCATGTCTCTGCAAGGTAAGCCTGATACAAGTCTTGTCTCTGTAAGGTAAGCCTGATACAAGTCATGTCTCTGTGTAGTAAGCCTTATACAAGTCATGTCAATTGTAAGGTAAGCCTGCTATAAGGCATATCTCTGCAAGGTAAGCCAGATACAAGTCATGTCAATTGTAAGGTGACCTGATACAAGTTATGTCTCTGTAAAGTAAGCCTGACACAAGTCATGTATCTGCAAGGTAAGCCTGATACAAGGCATGTCTCTGCACGGTAAGCCCGATAGAAGTCATGTCTCTGTACAGTAAGCCTTATACAAGTTATGTCAATTGTAAGGTAAGCCTGCTATAAGTCATGTCACTTGTTAGGTAAGCCTGCTATAAGTCATGTCACTTGTTAGGTAAGCCTGCTATAAGGCATATCTCTGTAAGGTAAGCCTGATACAAGGCATGTTAGGTAAGCCTGATACAAGACACGTTTATGTAAGGTAAGCCTGATACAAGGCATGTTAGGTAAGCCTGATACAAGACACGTTAATGTAAGGTTAGCCTGATACAAGGCATGTCTCTGCAAGGTAAGCCTGATACAAGGCATGTCTCTGCAAGGTAAGCCTGATACAAGTCATGTCTCTGTAAGGTAAGCCTGATATAAGGCATCTCTCTGCATGATAAGCCTGATACAAAGCATGTCTCTGTAAGGAAAGCCTAATACAATGTATGTCTCTGTAAGGTAAGCCTGATATAAGGCATCTCTCTGCATGATAAGCCTGATACAAGTCATGTCTCTGTAAGGTAAGCCTAATACAATGTATGTCTCTGTAAGGTAAGCCTGATATAAGGCATTACTCTGCATGATAAGCCTGATACAAGGCATGTCTCTGTGAGGTAAGCCTGATACAAGACATGTTTATGTAAGGTTAGCCTGATACAAGGCATGCCTCTGTCAGGAAAGCCTGAAACAAGACATGTCTCTGTAAGGTAAGCATGATACAGGACATGTTAGGTAAGCCTGATACAAGGCATGTCTCTGTAAGGTAAGCCTGATGCAAGGCATGTCTCTGTAAGGTTAGCCTGGTAAAAGGCATGCCTCTGTCAGGTAAGCCTGTCAAGTGTAAGATAAGCCTGCTATAAGGCATGTCTAATGTAAGGTTAGCCTGATACAAGGTATGTCTCTGTAAGGGGAGTCTGATATAAAGCATGTCTAATGTAAGGTAAGACTGATACAAGTCATGTCAATAGTTATGTAAGCCTGCTATAAGGCATGTCAATTGTTAGGTAAGCCTGATACATGTCATGTCAATGGCAAGGTAAGCCTGATACAAGTCATGCCAATTGTAAAGCAAACTTGCTTTAAGGTATGTCGAATGTAAGTTAAGCCTGATACAAGGCATGTCTCTGTAATGTAAGTCTGATACAAGTCATGTCTCTGTACAGTAAGCCTTATACATGTCATGTCAATTGTAATAAAAGCCTGCTATTAGGCATATCTCTGTTAATTAAGCCTGATACAAGTCATGTCAATTGTAAGGTGAGGCTGATATAAGGCATGTTTCTGTAAGGTAAGCCAGACACAAGTCATGTCTCTGTAAGATTAGCCTGATACAAGTCATGTCACTGTAAGGTAAGCCTTATACAAGGCATGTCTCTGTAAGGTTAGCTTGACACAAGGCATGTTTCTGTAAGGTTAACCTGACACAAGTCATGTCTGTTATAATTAAACGTGACACAAGTCAATTCTCTGTAAGGTTAGCCTGACACAAATCATGTCTATTTCAGATAAACCTGACACAAGTCATGTCTCTGTAAGGTAAGCATGATACAATCCATGACAATTGTAAGATTAGCCTGATAAAAGGCATGTCTCTGTAATTTCAGTCTGATACAAACCATGTCAAGTGTAAGGTAAGCCTGCTATAAGGCATGTCTAATGTAAGGTAAGCCTGATACAAGGTATGTCTCTGTAAGAGAAGTCTGATATAAGGCATGTCTAATGTAATGTAAGCCTGATACAAGTCATGTCAATTGTAATGTAAGCCTGCTAAAAGGCATGTCAACTGTAAGGTAAGCCTGGTACATGTCATGTCAATGGCAAGGTAAGCCTGATACAAGTCATGTCAAATGTAAGGAAAACCTGCTATAAGGCATGTCAATTGTAAGGTAGGTCTGACACAATGCATGTCTCTGTAAGGTAAGTCTGATATAAGGTATGTCTAATGTAAGGTATGCCTGATATAAGGCATGACTAATGAAAGGTAAGCCTGATATAAGGCATGTCTAATGTAAGGTAAGTCTGATATCAGGCATGTCCAATGTAGGGTAAGTCTGATATTAATCATGTCAAATGTAAGGTAAGTGTGATACATGGCATATCAATTGTAAGGTAAGTCTACTATAAGGCATGTCTAATGATGTAAGGTAAGTCTAATATCAGGCATGTCCAATGTAGGATAACTCTGATATAAGACATGTCCAATGTATGGTAATCCTAATACAAGGCATGTCTTATGTAAGTTTGATAAACGACATGTCTAATGTAAGGTAAGCCTGATACATCTATAAGGCATGTCTAATGTAAGGTAAGCCTGATATAAGGCATGTCTCTGTAAGGTAAGCCTGATACAAGGCATGTCTCTGTAAGGTAAGCCTGATACAAGTCATGTCTCTGTAAGGTTAGCCTGATACAAGTCATGTCTCTGTACAGTAAGCCTTATACAAGTCATGTCAATTGTTAGGTAAGCCTGCTATAAGGCATATCTCTGCAATGTAAGCCAGATACAAGTCATGTCAATTGTAATGTGACCTGATACAAGTTATGTCTCTGTAAGGTAAGCCTGATACAAGTCATGTCTCTGTAAGGAAAGCCTGATACAAGTCATGTCTCTGTACAGTAAGCCTTATACAAGTCATGTCAATTGTTAGGTAAGCCTGCTATAAGGCATATCTCTGCAAGGTAAGCCAGATACAAGTCATGTCTCTGTAAGGTAAGCCTGACACAAGTCATGTCTCTGCACGGTAAGCCTGATACAAGTCATGTCTCTGTAAGGTAAGCCTGATACAAGTCATGTCTCTGTACAGTAAGCCTTATACAATTCATGTCAATTGTTAGGTAAGCCTGCTATAAGGCATATCCCTGCAAGGTAAGCCAGATACAAGTCATGTCAATTGTAAGGTGACCTGATACAAGTTATGTCTCTGTAAGGTAAGCCTGACACAAGTCATGTCTCTGCAAGGTAAGCCTGATACAAGTCTTGTCTCTGTAAGGTAAGCCTGATACAAGTCATGTCTCTGTGTAGTAAGCCTTATACAAGTCATGTCAATTGTAAGGTAAGCCTGCTATAAGGCATATCTCTGCAAGGTAAGCCAGATACAAGTCATGTCAATTGTAAGGTGACCTGATACAAGTTATGTCTCTGTAAAGTAAGCCTGACACAAGTCATGTATCTGCAAGGTAAGCCTGATACAAGGCATGTCTCTGCACGGTAAGCCCGATAGAAGTCATGTCTCTGTACAGTAAGCCTTATACAAGTTATGTCAATTGTAAGGTAAGCCTGCTATAAGTCATGTCACTTGTTAGGTAAGCCTGCTATAAGTCATGTCACTTGTTAGGTAAGCCTGCTATAAGGCATATCTCTGTAAGGTAAGCCTGATACAAGGCATGTTAGGTAAGCCTGATACAAGACACGTTTATGTAAGGTAAGCCTGATACAAGGCATGTTAGGTAAGCCTGATACAAGACACGTTAATGTAAGGTTAGCCTGATACAAGGCATGTCTCTGCAAGGTAAGCCTGATACAAGGCATGTCTCTGCAAGGTAAGCCTGATACAAGTCATGTCTCTGTAAGGTAAGCCTGATATAAGGCATCTCTCTGCATGATAAGCCTGATACAAAGCATGTCTCTGTAAGGAAAGCCTAATACAATGTATGTCTCTGTAAGGTAAGCCTGATATAAGGCATCTCTCTGCATGATAAGCCTGATACAAGTCATGTCTCTGTAAGGTAAGCCTAATACAATGTATGTCTCTGTAAGGTAAGCCTGATATAAGGCATTACTCTGCATGATAAGCCTGATACAAGGCATGTCTCTGTGAGGTAAGCCTGATACAAGACATGTTTATGTAAGGTTAGCCTGATACAAGGCATGCCTCTGTCAGGAAAGCCTGAAACAAGACATGTCTCTGTAAGGTAAGCATGATACAGGACATGTTAGGTAAGCCTGATACAAGGCATGTCTCTGTAAGGTAAGCCTGATGCAAGGCATGTCTCTGTAAGGTTAGCCTGGTAAAAGGCATGCCTTTGTCAGGTAAGCCTGTCAAGTGTAAGATAAGCCTGCTATAAGGCATGTCTAATGTAAGGTTAGCCTGATACAAGGTATGTCTCTGTAAGGGGAGTCTGATATAAAGCATGTCTAATGTAAGGTAAGACTGATACAAGTCATGTCAATAGTTATGTAAGCCTGCTATAAGGCATGTCAATTGTTAGGTAAGCCTGATACATGTCATGTCAATGGCAAGGTAAGCCTGATACAAGTGATGCCAATTGTAAGGCAAACTTGCTTTAAGGTATGTCGAATGTAAGTTAAGCCTGATACAAGGCATGTCTCTGTAATGTAAGCCTTATACATGTCATGTCAATTGTAATAAAAGCCTGCTATTAGGCATATCTCTGTTAATTAAGCCTGATACAAGTCATGTCAATTGTAAGGTGAGGCTGATATAAGGCATGTTTCTGTAAGATAAGCCAGACACAAGTCATGTCTCTGTAAGATTAGCCTGATACAAGTCATGTCACTGTAAGGTAAGCCTGATACAAGGCATGTCTCTGTAAGGTTAGCCTGACACAAGGCATGTCTCTGTAAGGTTAACCTGACACAGGTCATGTCTGTTATAATTAAACGTGACACAAGTCAATTCTCTGTAAGGTTAGCCTGACACAAGTCATGTCTATTTAAGATAAACCTGACACAAGTCATGTCTCTGTAAGGTAAGCATGATACAATCCATGACAATTGTAAGGTTAGCCTGATAAAAGGCATGTCTCTGTAATTTCAGTCTGATACAAACCATGTCAAGTGTAAGGTAAGCCTGCTATAAGGCATGTCTAATGTAAGGTAAGCCTGATAAAAGGTATGTCTCTGTAAGGGAAGTCTGATATAAGGCATGTCTAATGTAAGGTAAGTCTGATACAAGTCATGTCAATTGTAATGTAAGCCTGCTAAAAGGCATGTCAACTGTAAGGTAAGCCTGGTACATGTCATGTCAATGGAAAGGTAAGCCTGATACAAGTCATGTCAAATGTAAGGTAGGTCTGACACAATGCATGTCTCTGTAAGGTAAGTCTGATATAAGGTATGTCTAATGTAAGGTATGCCTGATATAAGGCATGACTAATGTAAGGTTAGCCTGATATAAGGCATGTCTAATGTAAGGTAAGTCTGATATCAGGCATGTTCAATGTAGGGTAAGTCTGATATTAATCATGTCCAATGTAAGGTAAGTGTGATACGTGGCATGTCAATTCTAAGGTAAGTCTACTCTAAGGCATGTCTAATGATGTAAGGTAAGTCTAATATAAGGCATGTCCAATGTAGGATAACTCTGATATAAGACATGTCCAATGTATGGTAATCCTAATACAAGACATGTCTTATGTAAGTTTGATAAACGATATGTCTAATGTAAGGTAAGCCTGATACATCTATAAGGCATGTCTAATGTAAGGTAAGCCTGATATAAGGCATGTCTCTGTAAGGTAAGCCTGATACAAGGCATGTCTCTGTAAGGTAAGCCTGATACAAGTCATGTCTCTGTAAGGTAAGCCTGATACAAGTCATGTCTCTGTACAGTAAGCCTTATACAAGTCATGTCAATTTTTAAGTAAGCCTGGTATAAGGCATATCTCTGCAAGGTAAGCCAGATACAAGTCATGTCAATTGTAAGGTGACCTGATACAAGTTATGTCTCTGTAAGGTAAGCCTGACACAAGTCATGTCTCTGCAAGGTAAGCCTGATACAAGTCATGTCTCTGTAAGGTAAGCCTGATACAAGTCATGTCTCTGTACAGTAAGCCTTATACAAGTCATGTCAATTGTTAGGTAAGCCTGCTATAAGGCATATCTCTGCAAGGTAAGCCAGATACAAGTCATGTCTCTGCAAGGTAAGCCTGATACAAGGCATGTCTCTGCACGGTAAGCCCGATAGAAGTCATGTCTCTGTACAGTAAGCCTTATACAAGTCATGTCAATTGTATGGTAAGCCTGCTATAAGTCTTGTCACTTGTTAGGTAAGCCTGCTATAAGGCATATCTCTGTAAGGTAAGCCTGATACAAGTCATGTCAATTGTTAGGGGAGGCTGATATAAGGCATGTCTCTGTAAGGTTAGCCTGACACAAGTCGTGTCTGTTTAAGATAAACCTGACACAAGTCATTTCTCTGTAAGGTAAGCATGATACAATCCATGACAATTATAAGGTAAGCCTGATACAAGGCATGTCTCTGTAATGTTAGTCTAATACAAGTCATGTCAAATGTAAGGTAAGCCTGCTATACGGCATGTCTAATGTAAGATTAGCCTGATACAAGTCATGTCTCTGTAAGGGAAGTCTGACCTAAAGCATGTCTCTGTAATGTAAGCCTGATACGAGTCATGTCAAGTGTAAGATAAGCCTGCTATAAGGCATGTCTAATGTAAGGTAAGCCTGATACATGGCTTGTCTCTGTAAGGGAAGTCTGATATAAGGCATGTCTAATGTAAGGTAAGCCTGATACAAGTCATGTCAAGTGTAATGTTATCCTGCTAAAGGGCATGTCAATTGTAAAGTTAGCCTGATACATGTCATGTCAATGGCAAGGTAAGCCTGATACAAGTCATGTCAATGGCAAGGTAAGCCTGATACAAGTCATGTCAATTGTAATGTAAGCCTGCTAAAAGGCATGTCAATTGTAGGGTTAGCCTGATACAAGTCATGTCAATGGCAAGGTAAGCCTGGTACATGTCATGTCAATGGCATGGTAAGCCTGATACAAGTCATGTGAATGGCAAGGTAAGCCTGATACAAGTCATGTGAATGGCAAGGTAAGCCTGATACAAGTCATGTCAATGGCAAGGTAAGCCTGATATAATTAATGTCAATTGTGATGTAAGCCTGCTAAAAGGCATGTCAATTATCAGGTAAGCCTGATACAAGTCATGTCAATAGTAATGTAAGTCTTCTAAAAGGCATGTCAATTGCAGGGTAAGCCTGATACATGTCATGCCAATGGCAAGGTAAGCCTGATACAAGTCATGTCAATTGTAAGGAAAACCTGCTATAAGGCATGTCCAAGTAAGGTAAGCCTGATACAGTGCATGTATCTGTAAGGTAAGTCTGATATAAGGCATGTCTAATGTAAGGTAAGTTTGATATAAGGCATGTATAATGTAAGGTTAGTTTGAGATAAGGCATGTATTATGTAAGATAAGCCTGATATCAGGCATGTCTTATGTAAGGTAAGCCTAATATAAGGCATGTATAATGTAAGGTAAGCCTGATATAAGGCATGTGTAATGTAAGGTAAGTTTGATATAAGGCATGTCTAATGTCAGGTAAGTCTGATATAAGACATGTCCAATGTAAGGTAAGCCAAATACAACACATGTCTTATGTAAGGTAAGTTTGATATAAGGCATGTATTATGTAAGGTAAGCCAGATATTATGCATGTCCGATGTAGGGTAAGTCTGATACAAGGCATGTCCAATGTAAGATAAGCCTAATATTAGGCATGTCTTATGTAAGGTAAGTCTGATATAAGGCATGTCTAATGTCAGGTAAGTCTGATATAAGACATGTCCAATGTAAGGTAAGCCAAATACAACACATGTCTTATGTAAGGTAAGTTTGATATAAGGCATGTATTATGTAAGGTAAGCCAGATATTATGCATGTCCGATGTAGGGTAAGTCTGATACAAGGCATGTCCAATGTAAGGTAAGCCTAATATTAGGCATGTATAATGTAAGGTAAGTCTGATATAAGGCATGTATAATGTAAGGTAAGTCTGATATAAGGCATGTCTAATGTAAGGTAAGTCTGATATAAGGCATGTATAATGTAAGGTAAGTCTGATATAAGGCATGTATAATGTAAGGTAAGCCAAATACAACACATGTCTTATGTAAGGTAAGTTTGATATAAGACATGTCCATTGTAAGGTAAGACTAATACATGGAATGTCTTATGTAAGGTAAGTTTGATATAAGGCATGTATAATGTAAGGTAAGCCAGATATAAGGCATGTCTAATGTAAGGTAAGTTTGATATAAGGCATGTATAATGTAAAGTAAGTTTGAAATAGGGCAAGTATAATGTAAGGTAAGTTTGAGATAAGGCATGTATAATGTAAGGTAAGTTTGAGATAAGGCATTTATTATGTAAGATAAGCCTGATATCAGGCATGTCTTATGTAAGGTAAGCCTAATATAAGGCATGTATAATGTAAGGTAAGTCTGATATAAGGCATGTATAATGTAAGGTAAGTCTGATATAAGGCATGTCTAATGTAAGGTAAGTCTGATATAAGGCATGTATAATGTAAGGTAAGTCTGATATAAGGCATGTATAATGTAAGGTAAGCCTAATATAAGGCATGTCTAATGTAAGGTAAGTCTGATATAAGACATGTCCATTGTAATGTAAGACTAATACATGGCATGTCTTATGTAAGGTAAGTTTGATATAAGGCATGTATAATGTAAGGTAAGCCAGATATAAGGCATGTCTAATGTAAGGTAAGTTTGATATAAGGCATGTATAATGTAAGGTAAGTTTGAAATAGGGCAAGTATAATGTAAGGTAAGTTTGAGATAAGGCATGTATAATGTAAGGTAAGTTTGAGATAAGGCATTTATTATGTAAGATAAGCCTGATATCAGAAATGTCTCTGTAAGGTAAGACTGATACAAGGCATGTCTCTGCAAGGTAAGCCTGATACAAGTAATGTGTCTGTAAGGTAAGACTGATACAAGTCATGTCTCTGTAAAGTAAGCCTGATATAAGTCATGTCAATTGTTAGGTAAGCCTGCTATAAGGCATATCTCTGCAAGGTAGGCCTGACACAAGTCATGTCAATTGTAAGCTGACCTGATACAAGTTATGTCTCTGTTAGGTAATCCTGACACAAGTCGTGTCTCTGTAAGGTAACCCAGATACAAGCCATGTCTCTGCAAGTTAAGCCTGACACAAGTCATGTCTCTGTAAGGTAACCCTGATACAAGGCATGTCTCTGCAAGTTAAGCCTGATACAAGGCATGTCTTTGCACGGTAAGCCTGATACATGTCATGTCTCTGTACAGTAAGCCTTATACAAGTCACGTCAATTGTTAGGTAAGCCTGCTATAAGTCATGTCACTTGTTAGGAAAGCCTGCTATGTCATGTCACTTGTTAGGTAAGCCTGCTATAAGTCATGTCACTTGTTAGGTAAGACTGCTATCAGGCATATCTCTGTAAGGTAAGCCTGATACAAGTCATGTCAATTGTAAGGTGAGGCTGATATAAGGCATGACTTTGTAAGGTAAGCCTGACACAAGTCATGTCTCTGTAAGGTTAACCTGACACAAGTCATGTCTCTGTAAGGTAAGCCTAATACAAGTCATGTCACTGTAAGGTAAGCCTGATAAAAGGTATGTCTCTGTAAGATAAGCCTGACACAAGTCATCTCTGTATGGTTCACATGACACAAGTCATGTCTTTGTATGGTAAGCCTGATACAAGTCATGTCAAGTGTAAGATAAGCCTGCTATAAGGCATGTCTAATGTAAGGTTAGCCTGATACAAGGCATGTCTCTGTAAGGGAAGTCTGATATAAAGCATGTCTAATGTAAGGTAAACCTGATACAAGTCATGTCAAGTGTGAGTTAAGCCTGCAATAAGGCATGTCTAATGTAAGGTAAGCTTGATACAAGGCATATTTCTGTAAGGGAAGTCTGATATAAGGCATGTGTAATGTAAGGTAAGCCTGATACAAGTCATGTCAATTGTAATGTTATCCTGCTATAAAGCATGTCAATTGTAAGGTTAGCCATATACATGTCATATCAATGGCAAGGTAAGCCTGATTCAAGTCATGTCAATTGAAAGGCAAACCTGCTATAAGGCATGTTCAATGTAAGGTAAGCCCGATACAAGGCATGTCTCTGTAAGGTAAGTCTGATATAAGGTATATCTAAAGTAAGGTAAGTCTGATATAAGGCATGTCTAATGTAAGGTAAGTCTGATATAAGACATGTCCAATGTAAGGTAAGCATTATACAACGCATGTCTTATGTAAAGTAAGTCTGATATAAGGCATGTCTAATGTAAGGTAAGTCTAATATTAGGCATGTCTAATGTAAGGTAAGTCTGATATTAGGCATGTCTAATGTAAGGTAAGCCTGATATAAGGCATGTCTAATGTAGGGTAAGTCTGATAAAGGCATATCTAATGTAAGGTAAGTCTGATATAAGGCATGTCTAATGTAAGGTAAGACTGATATAAGGCATGTATAATGTAAGGTAAGCCTGCTATAAGGCATGTCTAATGTAAGGTAAGCCTGATATAAGGCATGTCTTATGTAAGGTAAGTCTGATATAAGGCATGTCTAATGTAAGGTAAGCCTGATATCAGGCATGTCTAATGTAAGGTAAGTCTGATATTAGGCATGTCTAATGTAAGGTAAGCCTAATATAAGGCATGTATTATGTAAAGTAAGCCTGATATAAGGCATGTCTAATGTAAAGTTAGTCTGATATAAGGCATGTCTATGTAAGGTAAGTCTGATATTAGGCATGTCTAATGTAAGGTAAGTCTGATATTAGGCATGTCTAATGTAAGGTAAGCCTGATATAAGGCATGTATTATGTAAGGTAAGTCTGATATAAGGCATGTCTAATGTAAGGTAAGTCTGATATAAGGCATGTCTAATGTAAGGTAAGTCTGATATAAGGCATGTCTAATGTAAGGTAAGCTCGATATAAGGCATGTATAATGTAAGGTAAGCCTGATATAAGGCATGTATAATGTAAGGTAAGCCTAATATAAGGCATGTATAATGTAAGGTAAGTCTGATATAAGGCATGTATAATGTAAGGTAAGTCTGATATAAGGCATGTCTAATGTAAGGTAAGTCTGATATTAGGCATGTCTAATGTAAGGTAAGTTTGATATTAGGCATGTCTAAAGTAAGGTAAGCCTGATATAAGGCATGTATAATGTAAGGTAAGTCTGATATAAGGCATGTCTACTGTAAGGTAAGCCTGATATTAGGCATGTCTAAAGTAAGGTAAGCCTGATATTAGGCATGTCTAATGTAAGGTTAGTCTGATATAAGGCATGTCTAATGTAAGGTAAGTATGATATAAGGCATGTCTAATGTAAGGTAAGCCTGATATAAGGCATGTGTAATGTAAGGTAAGTCTGATATAAGGCATGTCTAATGTAAGGTAAGTCTGATATAAGGCATGTCTAATGTAGGGTAAGCCTGATATAAGGCATGTCTAATGTAAGGTAAGCCTGATATAAGGCATGTATAATGTAAGGGAAGTCTGATATAAGGCATGTTTAATGTAAGGTAAGCCTGATATAAGGCATGTCTAATGTAAGGTATGTCTGATATAAGGCATGTATAATGTAAGGTAAGCCTGATATAAGGCATGTCTAATGTAAGGTAAGTCTCATATAAGGCATGTCTAATGTAAGGTAAGTCTGATATATGGCATGTCTAATGTAAGGTAAGTCTGATATAAGGCATGTATTATGTAAGGTAAGCCTGATATAAGGCATGTATAATGTAAGGGAAGTCTGATATAAGGCATGTCTAATGTAAGGTAAGCCTGATATAAGGCATGTCTAATGTAAGGTATGTCTGATATAAGGCATGTCTAATGTAAGGTAAGCCTGATATAAGGCATGTCTAATGTAAGGTAAGTCTCATATAAGGCATGTCTAATGTAAGGTAAGCCTGATATTAGGCATGTCTAATGTAAGGTAAGTCTGATATAAGGCATGTGTAATGTAAGGTAAGTCTGATATAAGGCATGTCTAATGTAAGGTAAGCCTGGTATAAGGCATGTGTTATGTAAGGTTAGTCTGATATAAGGTATGTATAATGTAAGGTAAGTCTGATATAAGGCATGTCTAATGTAAGGTAAGTCTGATATAAGGCATATGTTATGTAAGGTAAGCCTGATATAAGGCATGTCTAATGTAAGGTTAATCTGATATAAGGCATGTCTAATGTAAGGTAAGTCTGATATAAGGCATGTATTATGTAAGGTAAGCCTGATATAAGGAATGTCTAATGTAAGGTAAGTCTTATATAAGGCATGTCTAATGTAAGGTAATTCTGATATAAGGCATGTCTAATGTAAGGTCAGTCTGATATAAGGCATGTCCAATGTAGGGTAAGTCTGATAGAAGATATGTCCAATGTAAGGTAAGTCTGATACAAAGCATGTCCAATGTATGGTAAGCCTACTATAAGGCATGTTTAATGATGTAAGGTAAGTCTTATATAAGGCATGTTCAATGTAGGGTAAGTCTGATATAAGACATGTCCAATGTAAGGTAAGTCTAATACAAGGTATGTCTTATGTAAGGAAAGTTTGATATAAGGCATATATAATGTAAGGTAAGTCTGATATAAGGCATGTCCAAGGTAGGGTAAGTCTGATATAAGATATGTCCAATGTAAGGTCAGCCTGATTCAAAGCATGTCCTATGTATGGTAAGTCTAATACAAGACATGTCCAATGTAAGGTAAGCCTGATATAAGGCATGTTTAATGTAAGGTAAGTCTGATACAAGGCATGTCCAATGTAAGGTAAGCCTAATACAAGACATGTCCAATGTAAGGTAAGCCTGATATAAGGCATGTTTAATGTAAGGAAAGTCTGATACAAGGCATGTCCAATGTAAGGTAGGCCTGATATAAGGGTGATATTTCTATAACTCAGATTGCGTAGTTCCATATTGCAACTTATTTATCAACAATTTATATCCACTCCAGTAACAACCTCTATAAGTGTAAACTGCATATCATAGGTGGGAAATTACAAATTACTGATATGTGTGTAAAATGCATGTTGCAACTTGGTAGTCACAAATTCCATTCAATCAAATTCTAACTATTTGCTTTTATATAATTGTGTCAACTTGTTGTTGTATGGTGTTTAGCATCACTTTCAACAATTTTTCAGTCATGTCACAATGGTGTCTACTTGAGACAGTATTCTGAGCACTGTCACACTGGAGTATCATGCCACAGACACATGGTATGGTACCCCACCCAGTCACATTATACTGACACCGGACCGACCAGACCTAGAACAATCCTCTAAATGCTGAGCATCAAGTGAGGAAACTTCTAGTACAAGTCTTTGGTATGATCCATCCGGGGATCGAACCCACTACCTTCCACATGCGAGGCAGACACTCTACCACTATTGTCAACTTGTATAAATTGTATTTTGCATATTATAGTATTGTTTACCTACAGAAAAAGTTTTAAAGGGTGTAGTATATCAGGAAAAAAACTCTATATATGTCTTGTAAATAAAATAATTAGACCTAAAAAAAGTTCCAGTATCCCAACCGACCCTATTTTTTAGCCCTGACCCTTTTTTTACCAATTTTGAGAGGAAATTTTTTTTTAATTTTTTTGCGTCACATTCATTCAGTGCCTTTTCTTCTCATTCATTAAACATCATGGAGATACTTATAAAATATATATACATTCAATGATGGATATAATTACTGATTTCATTATAAAGATTTAGTTGTAACATATGGCATATTAACATATGTGCTAGTTTAACAAACACTGCACCACTTTAGTTTCTGTGTGATAACATATTTATATTAAAAACAAATGTACTGATCAAGTACTAATATAATGATAGGGTGTATATATATGTATATACATAGTCTTTATGTATGTAGTTGCATGAAGATTGATTGATTGATTGATTGACTGATTGATTGATTGAATATTTAGCGTCATTTTTATGCCATCAAGGGCTAACATATGATCAGTTAACCTAACCACTGTTTCCTGGGATTAACCAGTACTCGAGCACACCCCATCTCCGCAAGTAACTGATAACTTTCCCACTTGAATCAGTGGTGAGAGACGAATGATAACGAGACACAATGTCGTATATCAATCATCACGGATTGTTTTCTTGAATACGAGTAAGTTTATATTTTTGGTTGTTGTGAAAAATAAATGAAGATGGATATGTAAAAATAGGTGTATAATTATGTGACCAGGTGAGCAAGGGCCCCTCAAATCTCAGCAAATAAGGAAAAAATCTTAGTAAAACCAGAAAAAAACAAGAGGCACAAGAAGGCCTGAGGTCGCTCTACTGGCTCATAGTGGCCACAGCACTTTTTGAAATTTCACAATATTTACCCTGTTTGGGGGGGGGGGGGGGGGTCATCTTAACAACTTATGGATAAATACCCCAACCACACCTTTACTGAACAAAAAGTTAATTGCTATGAAATTCCCATACCATTCATTTGTATAATAAAAATATAGTCCCTGTACAAAACCCTGCCACTTGATTTGTAAGGACTGCAATCACCCACTCTTAGGGATTTGTTATGAGCAGAAATGCTTTGGATTTTAAATACCAGTAGAAGTTTTTTTGTACACATGGATGCGAAAAGGAAAAAAATCAGTTTTCCTAATGTAAAAGTAAAAGTCACCTTGCAGGGCCCCAATATATCCCAGCCCCTTGATATGTAGAATTTTCAATCCTTGCTGATATAAGGATAATTTATATCAAATACTAACTACATGTAGTTTGACTGAAAGGTTATTGAGAGGAAGATTTATGAAAATTTCAAATTTTAACCATATTGCTCATCCCCTGGCCCCTTATGGAAATTATATAATTTGTACTAAGAACTCTTAATCATAGGGATAATTTATATCAAATATGAACAAATCTGACTGACTGGTTGTTAAGAATAAGATTTATGACAATGTCCAATTTTTACCAAATTGTGACCCCACCGGATCCCTTTTAGAAAGTCAATCCTTCATGTCAAACAACATGTCAAGCAAAATCATATTTGTTATGACTAGAAGATGCTTCAAAACCCAAACTGAATTAAAAAAAATCGTACATGGATGAAAATATGAGCATTTCCCATAGTATCCCTACACAAAATTCTTTTAAGTCCCCTTACATGGTCCCTATAAATATTAGTTAGGCCTTTAATACTTAACTTCATTCAAACCCCTACACATAGGGATAATTTATGCAAATTATGAACAAATCTGACTTAATAAATGATTTTTGTACTGTAATTTTCAATGTTTACCCTTTTGGGGCCCCTCCTGACCTCTTAAGGCAATGGAACTAAGTCATTTTTTACAAATCTGAACCTCCTTGACCAAACAATGTTTCTGCAAAAATGTAGGCAAAATGAGTTCTTTTTTAAAAAAAACTTTCTTTAATATTGATTATAATGACATGTGTCCCCTACTTGAACCCTGGGGCGGGGTCATTTTTAACCCAAGGGATACCATTTGAACAAATTTAACAGATTTATAGTTGGTTATCATTACTACATAAATATTTTCAAAATCTGTTGGGACGGTTCATGAGAAAGGGATTTTTTAAAGTTTCTATGTATAGAAACAAGCATGTGAAGTTTGAGTTTAATTGGCCTAGTGGTTTTAGAGCTAAAAATGGGAACTGTTTTTCAATTATCACAGTTAGATAGGAAATCCTAGGCCTTTTAACTCAACCATTGATACAAAACTGCGCAAATTCCAATACAAGTATATTATGTTGATTATACCTACACAAAAATATCTTTACAAATGCAAACTTCTACAGTCAAATATATGTGATTTTTGCAATAGTTATATAGAAAGAGTCAACTATATTTTTTTTTGAATGTCAAAGTAACTCAACAGTTTTGGTCAGAACTCCAAACTTTTTATTAAATTTAAAAGTCAACATAACTTTTGATCTTTTAACTGTTACATTTGATGTAAAAGGGAAAGGTTTACAAAATGCACTTATTAATTTCATTATAATAAGTGGTAAAACTTAATTTTCAGAAGCAAGTATATTAATACAAACCCATGTTTAAATATTTTTGAAACCTATTTGAAAACAAGAAATGTCACACTGGTAAGAGTGGCATGCCTCCCAAATAGGCTGTGAAAATAACGATATATTTTATAATAGGTACATGTAGCTATCTATCCATGAATATCAAGAGTCATGGACTGACGTATCAGACTAGACGATAAATTTCATGTTGTTTTTTTTTTACATTAAATGGTGACCTTGACCTTTGTGTAACTTTGACCTTGACACCTAATGTAAAGGTCTGAGTATTTCTACAGGTAAATGCAGGTGACACATCATCAGGACATGATGATCACTTTTGTCAAGATATTTTTAAATACTTCCATGTAAAACAAAGTTACAGACCAGAGATGAAATATCAAATAAACTGAAAGTGTGACCTTGACCTCTTAGGTAAGGTTCTGGGTCTTAATGCGACACTTTGTCATGTCATGTTGATCAATTGATAAATTGAGCAAAGTGTTTTTGAAATTCATCCATATATAATAAAGTTACAGACAGGACTTGAAATCTCAAACAGACTCAAAGAGTTGTCAAACAAACTCAAAGTGTGACCTTGACCTTTTAGTTACAGGTCTGGGTTTGCGACCCATAGTCATATCATCTTAATCAATTGTGCCAAGTTAAAGACAAAGTTACAGACCAAACACGAAACATCAAACAAATAAAAGTGTGACTTTGATCTTTGAGGAAAGGTTCTGGGTCTTGCACACGTCACTTCATCATGACTTTTAATGTTGATAAATTACAAAATTTTTCTTTTCCCATATTTCATGTGTTACAACACATTCTTTCTAATATAGTGAATGTTTAGAAATAAAATGGTTCACACTATAGCAATTCATTTTTTAAAAATTATTTACTGTACATCGATTGTGAAACAAGTTCTTACAACTTAGACAAATCATGCTTGATTCCTCCCTGGGTAAACCCAGTATAAAACTGTACAGATAAAGGACACGACACAAAGCAAAGGTAAAGGATCAAACCCATGAACCGTGATCTTGGATCCCATGCTCTACCACTGGAAAATGGGCTTCACATAAGTTCCAAACACAATCTACAGTTAAATTTCAAAATATTTTTTAAATCAAAACAACTTTTACAGCTATCCACACTATTCACAACAAAGTTACACTCAGAGCTACCCAGGAATTGTATCAACTCAGATTGAACGAGCATGCTTTTATTGTGGTAATTTCTTATGGGAATTAAAAGAACAAATGCATTTACAACCAGTCATTGCAAATTGCGACATCTCAATGGAGATGAATTTACATAAGTTTTATTGTATAAGCTTGTTTTCAGGTTCATTCAATTTTGTACCTTTGTATCCATAAACTTTAAAGAAGAAATATTGTCAATAACATTTTAATAAACTTTTAAAAGAACTGTCAACTGCTATCTAGGGCTATCACACGGCTTTCTCAGACCAGTGTTTTTTCACCATTTTGGAAAAATGGTCCATACCCTTGGAATTGGGAATTTTAGCGATGTTTTCATTTACATTGGGAAAACTTTTGCATTAAATATATTTGTTCAATTACATAAAAATGCATACACTTGCTTCTCTGGCCATTTAATTAAAGAATCAATGTCATACACAATTCTAAATGGGGAAAACTTTGTTTATTTTATCAAGGAATTATGGCAAGTTTCTATTTACAATTATTGAAGCTTTCAATTGGGAATATTTACCACTTAATTGGTATTTGCCATTGGGAATATTACCCAGTGATGGCTATAAAAATGGCCAAAAAAAAAAACAACACTTCTTCCTTTTTCCTTACTGTAGGAGCAGTCGTTTTTTTTCCCAAAGTATCAGCATTTTAGCCGCCTAGTGACTTAAATTCAGAAGCGTCAATATTACTTACTGGTAAATTCTAAGTTTGAAATTATGACTGTCTCTAAATTTTACATTATTTCATGAAATTAAGATGATGACAGAAGTAGCTTGCTATCTTTATGCACACTTTCGAACCAACTGTAACATTATAGTGAATGCAATTTTTAAGTTACAAGTTGCAATATCAAATACACACATGGAAGTAAGAAATTGGCATTTGAGTAAATGGAATTTATAATTGCCCAGTTGCAACATACAATTTACAGACATGGAAGCTAGAAATTGTCATTCAAATGAATGTAACCAAGTTAAAAAATACAATACAGCAATCTGAATTATAGCGAATTTTACAAATAAGAATGTATTTCAGCTACATGTCTGTACACCTACAATACGACACAAATTATTGATAAAATTGAACTGCATCTATGTTTTACCTTCATGTGCTATTATACAAAGAAAGCCAGTTCCTGTTGATTCACAACGTGCATCAATGAATATGATAATGTCTGCTATAGATAATTCTGCCCCACATGTCCATGTACGAGTCAATCCAAGGCATTTTTTGCTATGGAACAATTTCCCAACATTGTTATGCAATTTGTTGTATTCTGTTGTGTTTTCCTCCACCAGTTCTTTTAAATGTTCTACCAAGAATATAAGATAGAATTAACTTTACTTCTTTAACTTTTAAGAAAATCAACCGATCATAACAGCATTAATGTATAGGTCTTGTCTATAATGAGCCATCAAACTAAAGTATAGTAATTGCATTGTTTGTGATACAAAATCAAAGCTCAAATTCAACAAATGAATTTTTAGTCACAATGGCAAGTTTAATTAAATAGAAAACCTGGGTTTCCATTTACATTTTAATCACCACCACCTCAGATTCATAATTGAATATTTTCAGATATATATGCAGAAACTAGAATTAAGGGTTGTCCAATGATATGGTGTAAGCCTGATGTAAGGTTTTTCCAATCTCCAATACAGGTGGACCAATTTTGCTCCCAGGGTCACGGTTTTGATATAGAGTCACACCCCGTTTGTAAAACATCTAAGCTCAAGGCCTTTAACCTTCTAAAAAGCTCTAACAAAAGGCCAATAATTCTGCCAAAATACAATCAAGAGTTATGGTTCTTGTCTGTATGAATTTCTTAGATGAACCTGAACAGGCAAGAGAAATTCATGTCGTTTGTGTTCAATGATAGGATGATGAAATATGTACCAACTCAAAAACTTTAACCTGCTAAAAATCTCTAACCAAATTTTCTTAGTCTGAAAGGGCAATAATTCTGTAAAAATGCATCCCAGAGATATGCTCCTTGTCACTGCATTCAGTGGGAATGCCGAACACATTTGTGAAGTTTCATTTATATCCTATGATAGGTTGATTAAATATGTACCAACTCAAAATCTTTAACCTGCTAAAAATTCTAATTCTAATAGGGTGATAATTCTGCAAATTGCAAACAAGAGGTATGGTTCTTTTCTCTGTGTTCCACACACATGTGAAGTTTATTTCATAACAAACGATTGGTTGCATAGATACCTTACCTGATAAAAAACTTCAACCTGAAATTTTTTATCCAAAATGGCCATAACTCAGAGTTATGGTTCTTATCTCTGTGTTGAACACAAATGTGAAGTTTCAATTATATCCAATGAGTGGTTGCATAGATATCTTACCTGTTCAAAGACTTTGAGTTGAAAAATTAACACAATACTGGGATGAGTAAAATAGCAAATAGTCGAGCTAACAATATGATGTCCTTGTTTCATTTGTTTCAGTCACCAGCGATGAATCTTACTAAAATAAGTATTTACCAGCAATGAATCACTTTTAAATCATTTTTACTGTTGTCACAATTAAGGAATCAAATGTGTAATTACAAATATATAATTATGCGGATGTGTATTTAGTGTACAGAAGTGGCAGTCAAACACAGTTTCTGTACCAGATTATCATCAGTAACATATGCCAAATGTAAGATAAGCCAGATGTAACAAATGACATAAGTAAGGTAATTCTTATGTAAGATATATGTCCAATGTAAGGTAATTCTGATGAAAGATATGTCCAATGTAAGGTAAGCATGATGTAAGATATGCCAACTGTAAGGTAAGCATGATGTAAGCTATGTCCAATGTAAGGTAATTCTGATGTAATATATGTGTAAAGTTAAAGCATAATGTAACATATGTCAAATGTAGAGATACAATGTAAGCCATGATGAAAGTTATGCCAAATGTAAGGTAAGCATGATGTAAGATAAGTAAACTGTGAGGTAAGCATGATATAAGTCCAATGTAAGGTTAAAGCATGATGTAAGAGATGTCTAAGGTAAGAAGAGCATGATGTAAGATATGTCAAATGTAAGGTAAACATGATGTAAGAATATGTCAACTTTCAGGTAATAATGTCAAATGTGAGGGGAAAACATGATGTAAGATATGTCAACTGTAAGGTAATTCCGATGTAAGATATGTCAACTGTACAGATATGTCCTATGAAGTTTAAAGCGTGATGTAAAATTGTTCAACAGCTAACTGTAAGATAATTGTAATAAAGAAAATGGCAAATGTAAGGTAAAAACAATATTAGATATATATGTCAACTGTGAGGTTAAAGCATGATTTAAGATATGTCCCAAATAAGGTAAGCGTGATGCAAGATAGTAGAAGATAGCCAATGTAAGGTAAGCATGATGTAAGATAGCTTAAAGTAGCCAATGTAAGGTAAGCATGGTGAAAGATAGCCAAAGCTAGTCAATGTAAGGTAAGCATGATGTAAGAAATCCAATGTAAGGCTAAAGCATAATTTAAAATACATCCAATGTAAGTTTAAAGCATGATATAAGATATGTCTAGTATAAGGTTAAAGCATGAAATAAGAAAAGATCATTGTAAGGTTAAAGCATGAGGTAAGATATATCAATGTAAGAGAAAAGCATGATGTAAGATATGTCAAATGTAGAATTAAAACATTAAGTAAGCTTATTCAATATAAGATAATTCTAATGTAACATATGTCAAATATAGGTTAAACATGATGTTAGATATTTCAAACAAAACAAAAATTTTAAAACAATGGGATGCCCATGTGGTCGGTAACAAAGTTGAAAAGAGACAAAGTTTTTAATTTAAAATGGGGAGGGGGGTCAGAATGATGCACGACAGATGGCAGACAATGCACCATCGCATAAACCCTTCTGGCCTCTGGCCAGTAGAGCTAAAAAAACAACAAAATGGCAGACAGGGTGGGTGTCTTCGTTGGGCTTGGGCAGGTAGCCAAGTAGATATTGGTCAATGGGCCAGGCATATTCAAACAATATTTCCAATCCGTGATCTATTTATCAATCTAGATACATTTACAATTCATAAAAATACCAAATAACAGTTTTGGGCTCATAAAACATAACACTTTTAACCTGATAATGCAAGTATTAACCTAGTCCATTAAACAGGTCAAGGTCAGTGAAACTTTTTTAGTTTACAGAATCAATAGTGTAACTGAAAATTAAAATTGATTTTAAAAAAATCCAAAAAAAAAAAAAAAAAATCAAACCTGAACAAACACATTTAAACAAAGGTTTTTGAGTCCAAAGTAAGGAAATTAATGTATGTCTATATACAATGCTTCTATAACATAATATAAATGTGTTTGTGAAGTTTAGTCACCATAACATGAGTAGTTTATTCAGAAACAGAGAAAAAGCTGAGCTAAACATAAAACTTTAACCGACCGACAATAACGCCGAGGACGCCAGGGTCATGACAACAGCAGTGCTCCAGATAAGCTTTTGGCTAAATGCTTATTTTACACCCTAAATTAAATTAAAATTCAATGCTCAAAATGAAAATTGAAAGAGTATTTTAAGATCAACTTTTGGCCAATGCTTATTTTACTCCCTAAATTAAAACGCAATGCTTAAAATGGAAATTGAAAGAGTATTTTCAAAATTTACCTTTACTTCTGACCAGACACTGTTAATGTTTGCTTTAATACAGATTTGAGGTTGCCTTCAATTCCATTTATTATCAGCCATGGGAATTTACTTTCCATGATTCAATGGTATTTCTATTGACCTTGCCACCCGTGTGTTTTTTGTTCATTTTTTGTGACTTCGTAATATATGAATCAATAACTCACTTTTGAGAGAATTGTTTTTCTTAAAGAACTGGATTAAGTTAGCAGATAATGATTGGGTTTCTGTGGTTTTTTTCCGACTTCCGACGCCAGAAGCAGACGATGCCATTTATAATAAATACGATAAAGTAATCGGCTAAAGTAATGCAGGTTCGTTTATAGCAGGCCTCTTTAAAACACTTGGAAATACTCAACATGTTCCCATGTGCGTCTCAGTGACAATGATCTACGGGAAATAACTATTATTGTATAAAGTTAGTGTGGTTCCCCGATCTACCAATAAACAGTCGATTTGATCGGTATAGGTCAGGGAACCAGACTATGTTTTACATAGCTGTAACAGTTCACTGTTGCGTTAGTTTATTTGACGGTGTCTACTTCCTTTGTGAAAACCCCGGTCTTTGGAAATATGATACCCACAAGATCGCCAATGAAATGCTTAAATTCAATTGTTTATGCGTACCGGTACGCACATTTATTATTTTCAATGCTTTTTTTGTCAATTTCAATCCTTATTTACGCAAATATGCACCTTATCTGGAGCACTGCAACAGCTATTCATTTTTCAAACAGATGAGCTAGAAATGTCAAAAGTAAGGTTAACATAATGAAAGATATGTCCTATGTAAAGTTAGAGTTATGTAAGATCTGTCAAATATAAGGTAACCATGATGTAAGGTATGCCAACTGTAAGGTTAGTATTTATAATGTAAAAAATGTCAAGTGTAATGAAAGCATGATGTAAAATGTCAAATGTAAGGTAAGCATGATGTAATATATGTCCAATGTAAGATAAGCATGATGTAAGATATGTCAAATGTAAGGTAAGTATGATGTAAGATAGTCAATGTATAACAAGAGGCCCAAGAGGGCCTGAGGACACTCTACTGACTCATAGTGGTCATTGCACTTTTTGAAATATACCCTCTTTGGGAGGGGTTGTCTTAACAACTTATGGATAAATACTCCCCACCACACCCATACTGAACAAAAACTTTCGCTATGACAAGGAAATACTTTAAATTCCCATACAATCCATCTGTAAAAAAAAATATAGTCCCCTGTACATAACCCTTATACAACCCAGCCCCTTAATTTGTCAGACTTTCAATCACCCACTCTTAGCGATTTGTTATGAGCAGAAACGATTCAAATTTTATAAAGAAGTTTTTTTTGTACACATGGATGCAAAATGAAAACATGAGGGCCAAGATGGCCCTATATCACTCACCTGACTGACCTTGAGTCACCCAACTTAAGTACACTATATATTACATGTACACTCAAAATTCCAGAAAAAGGAGATGGGCGAGTAGTTAGAATTTTGATTTGTTTTGAAGATGTAACAGATGCGAAGAAGAGTTCAAACTTGGTAGAGGTTCACTCATGGTAAATGTCAGTGAAATTACATCGAAATCAGGTCAGTAGATTTTGACAAGAAGGCTTTTGAAGTTTTTACTATAGCTGCCTATATAGTAAACTAGCACCTCACTGTGGCAGTCATGTTTTTTAACAAATCACAATGGCTTGAACAAACTTGGTAAAGGGTCACCGAAGTAACATTTCTGCGAAATTGTTTTAAAATCGATCCAGTGGTTTCTGACAAGAAGACTTTTTAAGTTTTACTATAGCTAATATAGTTAACTAACCCCAGCCCCTGGCCGCCATGTTTTTTGACGAATCATTACAGTTTGAAAAACTTTGTGAAGGGTCCTCCAAGGAACATTTCTGTGAAATTATTTTAAAATCGAGCCAGTAATTTCTGATTAGAAGATTTTTTTAATTTTTTTAATTAAACTTGCCCCGCTCCCCTGGCTGCTATGTTTTTTGACGAATCAAGATGGCTTGAGAAAACTTGGTAGAGAGTCACCCAGAAACATTTCTGTGAAATTGTTTTAAAATCGAACCAGTGGTTTCTGACAAAAAGATTTTTTAAGTTTTAACTATAGCTGATATAGTAAACTTACCCAACCCCCTGGCCGCCATGTTTTTGACGAATCACTATGGTTTGAACAAACTTGGTGAAGGGTCCTCCAAGGAACATTTCTGTGAAATTATTTTAAATTAGAGCCAGTAGTTTCTGGCAAGAAGATTTTTTAAGTTTTTACTAATTAAACTTGCCCCGCCCACTGGCGGCCATGATTTTGGACGAATCAAGATGGCTTGAACAAACTTGGTAGAGGGTCACCCAAGGAACATTTCTGTGAAGTTATATCAAAGTTGGCCCAGTGGTTTCTGACTAGAAGATTTTTTAAGTTTTTACTAATTAAAGTTGCCCCTGCTCTCTGGCGGCCATGTTTTTTGACGAATCAAGATGGCTTGAACAAACTTGGTAGAGGATCACCCAAGGAACATTTTTGTGAAGTTATATCAAAATTGGCCCAGTGGTTTCAGAGGAGAAGTTGTTAGAAGCTAAAAGTTAATGACGGACTACAGATGACGGACACCAGGTGATCACAAAAGCCCACCTGTGTCCTAAGAATCAGTTTTCCATATAATATTCTTATGCAAAAGTCACATTACAGGGCCCCAATATATCCCAGCCCCTTGATATGCAGAATCTTCAATCATTGCTGATTCAACGATAATTTATATCAAGTATGAACTAGTTTGACTGAAAGGTTATTGAGAGGAAATTTGTGAAAATTCCCAATTTTAACCTTATTGGCCCATCCGCCCCCTGGCCGCTTATGGAAATTCAATCCTCTTTATTGAGCAAAATCTAATTTATTTTTACTAGACAATGCTTTAGATCTCAAACTGAACAACATATTTACCCAAATGAACACAAAAATGAGAATTTTCCATTTTACCATAGTATTTGATACTTCAGAACTCCAATTGAATAATAATTTTGCCTAAATAGATGAAAAAAAAAGAGAATTTTCCCATAGTATTCCTATGTAAAATTCTAAAGGCCCCTATAAATTTAGTCCCTAAATTCTTATCTGCAATCAAACCCCTACACATAGGGATAATTTATGCCAAATATGAACAAATCTGACATACCAGTTCTAAAGAAAACGATTTTTGTAATTCCCATTTTTTACCCTTTTGGGGCCCCTCCTGACCCCTTAAGACGGTGGAACCCAGTCATTTTTTACAAATCTGAACTGACTTCACCAAACAATGCTTTAGTGAAGATATAGGCAAAATCATTTCAATTTAAATTAAGAGGCCCAAGACGGCCTGAGGACGCTCTACTGACTCATAGTGGCCATAGCACTTTTTGAAATTCTACTATGCAATAGAAACATCGGGACGGGTCATTTTTAACTCTAGGGACACCATTTGAACAAATCTAACAAAACTATAGTTGGTCATCATTATTACATAAACATTTTAAAAATCTGTTTCACCGTTCATGAGAAGAAGATTTTTTAAGTTTTGGCCTATTTTTAGTAACGGTGGCAATCTTGAATTTTAGATAGAAAAATAAATCTTGTGTATAGTCTCCTATGCAATAGAAACATCCATGTATAGTTTCAGTTTAATTGGCCTAGTGGTTTCAGAATAAATGAAAAAAAAAGAAGAGAATTTTCTGTTTCCCCACAGTATCCCTTTGTAAAATTCTAAGTCCCCTTACAGGGCCCCTATATATTTTAGCCCCTAAATTCTTATCTGCAATCAAACCCCTACACTTAGGGATAATTTATATTAAATATGTACAAATCTGACATACCGGTTCTTAAGAAAACAATTTTACTAATTCCCAATTTGTACCCTTTTGGGGCCCATCCTGACCCCTTAAGACATAGGAACCCAGTCATTTTTACAAATCTTAATCTCCTTCACCTAACAATGCTTTAGTGAAGATATAGGCAAAATCATTTCCATTTAAAAAAAATATATATATATTATATTGACATGTGTCCCCTAATTGAACTCTTGGGGCAGGGTCATTTTTAACCCTAGGGAGACTATTTAAACAAATCTAACAGAACTATAGTTGGTCAACATTACTACATAGACATTTTGGAAATCTGTTGGGCCGTTCATGAGAAGAAGATTTTTTAAGTTTTGGACTATTATTAGTAACGGCGGCCATCTTGAATTTCTGATCTAAAAAAAAAATCTTCTGTATAGTCTTCTATGCAATAGAAATATCCATATGAAGTTTCAGTTTAATTGGCATAGTTGTTTCATAGAAAGTGCTGCTAACACACTTCAGAGACGACGGACAACGCGCCTTGTAAGATATGTCAAATGCAAGGTTATGCATTGTGTAAGATATTTACAAAGATATGTCGAATAAAAGGTAATTCTGATGTAAGAAATGTCAACTGTAAGGTTAGCATGATGTAAGATATGTCCAATGTAAGGTCAAGCATGATGTATGGTATGTCAAATTTAAGGTAAGCATGATGCAAGATATGTCGAATGTAAGGTTAAAGCATGATATTAGATATATGTCAACTATAAGGTTAATATCAGGTGGAAAACATGACAAATGTTAGGTTAGAATGTTGCAAGGTATGTCCAATGTAAGGTTAAATCATGATGGAAAATAATTATGTCAACTGTATGGTCAAAGCATGCAGTCAGATATGTCCAATGTATGGTTGAAGCATGATGTCAGATATGTCCAATGTATGGTTGAAACATGATGTAAGATATGTCCAATGTATGGTTAAAGCATGATGTGAGCATAATGTGATCCTACCGCAGGTAAATAAATTTAACCCCATCTACCACTCTACCATTTTAGGTAAAAATCTACCGCTTTGAAATATCTGCAAAATATTCATTTTAAAAGGTCATAAATCTCGTCTCCAGATGTGTTATATTGGCTTGTCCCTGTCACTATCTCCCTTGTCCCAATAAACAATTAAAGAAATTATCAGATTAGTGGCACCACACTGTGTTTTCCCTCAGAGTCACTTGATCTAAAAATAGCAGGTTCCAGGTTCCAACATGTTTAAAAATAGAATAGGTAATAGTCTGGTTCCCTGACCCACAATGGAAGTACTAACATTGTCATCTCCTTTTGATAAAGATTGCGCCAATTTGGAACATCCAAATATATGTCTGTAAAAAGTTCAAGATAAATCAATGTATGTATAATGTCAGTGCTAGAATTTGGTAATTTTATAAATATTTTATACATTAACAATAATTTGGAACTGAATGTATACATGTAAATATTTTTCTGTAAAAGTGCAAATATCAATCATATTTACATCGACTATATTTTGAAAATAGTGGTTGGGGTAAGGTATTGATTTTTAAGTTTCAGAGTATCATTTTTCTACATCAAGTCATATCATGATTCAGTTAAACTCCCTGCTAAGAAGTACCCTAGTAGGATGCTAGGTGAAATCTAGATAAGAAGACTATTATATACTAGAGCGCCTTTTGATGAGCTGTGAGCTCAACAGTGAATATCACTGAAATTATAGACTAAAACATGAATAGAAATAGGTTATTTTAGTTATATTTTTATTGTAGTTTCTACATAGAACGCAAAAATATATTGATTTTTGATCAATTCGACTGTTTTTTAATCCAAAATTTACTGATCTGAAAGCTCAAAATCAGCAAATCTATTACATGTATGTGTAAGATATGTCAACTGTATGGTTAAAGCATTATGTAAAATATGTCAACTGTAGGGTCAAAGCATGACGTACTATTTATCCAATGTATGGTTAAAGCATTATGTATGATATGTTCAATGTAACTTCAGATAACGTAAGATTAAAGCATGACATAAGATATGTCAAATGTAACTTCATTCTGATGTAAGTAATGTCAAATGTAAGGTAAGCATGATGCAAGATATATCAAATGAAAGGATAAAGCATGATGTAAAATATGTTCAATGTAAGGTAAGCATGATGCAAGATATGACCAATGTCAGGTTAGCATGATGTTAGATATGTCAACTGTTAGGTAAGCATGATGTAAGATATGACCAATGTAAGGTTAGCATGATGCAAGGTATGTCTAATATAAGGTTAAAGAATGATTTAAAATATGTTTTCTGTAAGGTTAAAGCATGATATCAGATATGTACAGTGTATGGTTAAAGCATGATGTAACATATACCAAATATATACTAAACATGATGCAAGTTATGTTAAATGTAAGGTTAAAACATTATGTAAGGTATGTAAATGGTAGGGTTATTATGGTGTAGGTTAGGTCAAATATAATTTAAGCATGATGTAAGATATGTCCAATGTAAGGGAAGCATAATGAAAGATATGTCCAATGTAAGATATGCATGATGTAAGATATGTCCAATGCCAGATATGTCCAATGTAAAGTAAGCATGATGTAAGATATGTTCAATGTAAAGTAAGCATGATGTAATTTATGTCCAATGTGAAGTAAGCATGATGTAAGATATGCCCAATGTAAAGTAAGCATTATGTAAGATATGTCCAATGTAAGATATGCATGATGTAAGATATGTCCAATGCCAGATATGTCCAATGTAAAGAAAGCATGATGTAAGATATGTCCAATGTAAAGTAAGCATGATGTAATTTATGTCCAATGTAAAGTAAGCATGATGTAAGATATGTCCAATGTTAAGTATGCATGATGTTTAATGTCAAATGTAAGGTAAGCATGATGTAAGATATGTTCAATATAAAGAAAGCATTATGAAAGATATGTCCAATGTAAGGTAAGTATGATGTAAGGTATGTCCAATGTAAGGTATGTATAATGTAAGATGTGTCCAATGTAAGGTAAGCATGATGTAAGATATGTCCAATGTAAGGTATGCATGATGTAAGGTATTTCAAATGTAAGATACGCATGATGCAAGGTATGTCCAATGTTAGGTTAAAGCATGATATAAGATATGCCAACTATAAGGTTAAAGTATGATGTAAGATGTGTCAACTGTAAGGTAAGCATGATGTAAGATATGTCAACTGTAAGGTAAACATGACGTAAGATAAAACCAATGTAAGGTAAGCATGATGTAAGATGTGTCAACTGTAAGGTAAGCATGATGTAAGATATGTCAACTGTAAGGTAAACATGACATAAGATATAACCAATGTAAGGTAAGCATGATGTAAGATGTGTCAACTGTAAAGTAAGAATAATGTACGATATGACAAATGTAAGGTAAACATGATGTTAGATATGACCAATGTAAGGTAAGCATGATGTGAGATATGTCAACTGTAAGGTTTGCATGATGTAACATATGTCAAATGTAAGGTAAACAATATGTAAAATATGTCCAATGTAAGGTAAACATGATGTAAGATATGTCAAATTAAAGATAAGTAAGATATGTACACTGTAAGGTAAGCATGATGTAAGATATGTCGATTGTAAGGTAAGCATGATGTCAAATATATCCAATGTAAGGTAAGCATGATGCAAGATATGTCCATTGTAAGGTAAGCATGATGTAAAATATATCCAATGTAAGGTAAGCATGATGCACCATATGTCAAATGTAAGGAAAGCATGATGTAAGCTATGCCAAAGGTAAGGTTAGCATGATGTTAGCTATGTTAAAGGTAAGGTAATCATGATTTAAGCTATGTCAAATGTTAGGTAAGTATGATGTCAGATATGTCAACTGAAATGTAGGCATGATGTAAGATATGTCCAATGTAAGGTAAGCATGATGTAAGATGTGTCTAATGTAAGGTAAGCATGATGTAAAATATGTTCAATGTTAAGATAAGCATGATATAAGATATATCCAATGTAAGGTAAGCATCATGTAAATTATGTCCAATGTAAGATAAGTATGACGTTAGATATGTCCAATGTAAGGTAATCATGATATAAGATACATCAAATGCTAGGTAAGCATGACATTAGCTATGTTAAGTGTAAGTTAAGCATGACATAAAAAATATGTCCAATGTAAGGTTAGCATGACGTAAGATATGTCCAATGTAAAGTAAGCATCATGTAAAATATGTTCAATGTAAGGTAAGCATGATGTTAGATATGTCCAATGTAAGATAAGCATGACATAAGATATATCCAATGTAAAGTAAGCATCATGTAAAATATGTCCAATGTAAGGTAATCATGATGTAAGGTATGTCCAATTTTAGGTAAGCATGATGTAAGATATGGCCAATTTGAGGTAAGGATGACATAAGATCTGTCCAATGTAAGGTAAGCATCATGTAAAATATGTCAAATGTAAGGTTAGCATGATGTAAGATATGGCCAATTTGAGGTAAGCATGACATTAGCTATGTCAAATGTAAGTTAAGCATGACATAAGATATGTCCAATGTAAGGTAAGCATGACATCATATATGTCAAATGTAATGTAAGCATGATAAAATGTATGAAAATGTAATGTAACAAGAGGCCCAAGAGGGTCTGAGGACGCTCTACTGACTCATAGTGGCAATAGCCCTTTTTGAAATTCTACTATGCAATAGAAACATCGGAGCGGGGTCATTTTTAACCCTAGGGACACCATTTGAACAAATCTAACAAAACTATAGTTGGTCATCATTACCACATAAACATTTTGAAAATCTGTTGGACCGTTCATGAGAAGATTTTTTTTATGTTTGGACTATTTCTAGTAACGGTGGCCATCTTGAATTTTAGATAAAAAAAAAATCTTTTGTATAGTCTCCTATGCAATAGAAACATCCATGTGAAGTTTCAGTTTAATTTGCCTAGTGCTTTCAGAATAAAGGGGAAAAAAAGAGAAATTTCTGTTTTCCTACAGTATCCCTATGTAAAATTCTAAGTCCCCTTACAGGGCCCCTATAAATTTTAGCCCCTAAATTCTTATCTGCAATCAAACCCCTACACATAGGGATAATTTATATCAAATATGTACAAATCTGACATACCGGTTCTTAAGAAAACGATTTTACTAATTCCCAATTTGTACCCTTTTGGGGCCCCTCCTGACCCCTTATGACATAGGAATCCAGTCATTTTCACAAATCTTAACTTCCTTCACTTAACAATGCTTAAGTGAAGATATATGCAACATCATTTCCATTTAAAAAAAAAAAAATATATATATATATATATTATATTGACATGTGTCCCCTAATTGAACTCTCGGAGCAGGGTCATATTTAACCCTAGGGACACCATTTGAACAAATCTAACAATACTATAGTTGGTCATCATTATTACATAAACATTTTGAAAATCTGTTGGGCCGTTCATGAGAAGAAGATTTTTTAAGTTTTGGACTATTTTTAGTAACGGCGGCCATTTTGAATTTCAGATCGAAAAAAAAATCTTCTGTATAGTTTCCTATGCAATAGAAACATCCATGTGAAATTTCAGTTTAATTGGCCTGGTGGTTTGAAAACAAATGAAAGAAAAAGAGAATTTTCTGTTTTCCCATAGTATCCCTAAGTAAAATTCTAAGTCCCCTTACAGGGCCCCTATAAATTTTAGCCCCTAAATTCTTATCTGCAATCAAACCCCTTCACATAAGGATAATTGATGTAAAATATGAACAAATCTGACATACTGGTTCTTAAGAAAACAAATTTAGTAATTCCCAAATTTTACCATTTTGGGGCGCCTACTGACCCCTTAAGACAGTGGAACACAGTCATTTTTACAAATCTGAACCTCCTTCACCAAACAATGCTATATATAGGCAAAATCATTTCCATTTAAAAAAAAAAAAAAAAAAAAAAATATTATAATGACATGTGTCCTCTAATTGAACCTTCGGAGCGGGGTCATATTTAACCCTAGGGACCACATTTGAACAAATCTAACAAAACTATAGTTAGTCATCATTACTACATAAACATTTTGAAAATCTGTTGGGCCGTTCATGAGAAGAAGATTTTTTAAGTTTTGGACTATTTTTAGTAACGGCGGCCATCTTGAATATCAGATCGAAAAAAAAAATCTTCTGTATAATCTCCTATGCAATAGAAACACCCATGTGAAGTTTCAATTTAATTGGCCTAGTATATTCAGAGAAAGTGCTGCTAACAGACGACAGACGACAGATGACAGACAATGCGCCATCGCATAAGCACTTCTGGCCTTTGGCCAGTAGAGCTAAAAATGACATTATGTATGTCAAATGTAATATAAACATGACGTAATGTATGTCAAATGTACTGTAAGCATGACATAAGATATGTTCAATGTAAAGTAAGCCTGGCATAAGATATGTCCAATGTTAGGTAAGCCTGACGTACGATATGTCCAATGTAAGGTATGCGTGATGAAAGATATGTCTAATGTAAGGTAAGCATGATGTAAGATATGTCAAATGTAAGATAGGCATGATGTAAGATATGTCAAATGTAAGGTAAGCATAATGTAAAATGTCCAATGTTAGGCAAGCATTATATAAAATATGTCAAATGTAAGGTAAGCATGATATGAGCTATGTCAAATGTAAGGTAAATATGACAACATGTATGTCAAATGTAACGTCATCATGATGTAATGTATGTCAAATGTAATGTAAGCATGACATAATGTATGTCAAATGTAATGTAATCATGATGTTATGTATGTCAAATGTAAAGTAAGCATGATGTAGTGTATGTCAAATGTAATATATGCATGATGTAACGTATGTCAAATGTACTGTAAGCATGACATAAGATATGTTTAATGTAAGGTAAGCATGAAATAAGATATCTCCAATGTAAGGTAAGCATGATGTAAGATATGACCAATGTAAGTTAAGCATGATGTAAGATATGTCCAATGTAAGGTAAGCATGATGTAAGATATGTCAAATGTAAGATAGCATGATGTAAGATATGTCAACTGTAAGGTAAGCATGATGTCAGATATGGCCAATGTAAGGTAAGCATGTTCAATGCAAGCAATATCAAATGTAAGGTAAGCATGATGAAAGCTATGTCAAAGGTAAGGTAAGCATGATGTAATAATGTCCAATGTAAGGTAAGCATAATGTAAAATATGTCAACTGTAAGGTAAGCATGATGTAAGTTATGTCCAATGTAAAATAAGCATGACAAATGATATGTTCAATTTAAAGTAAGCATGATGTAAGATATGTCCAATGTAAGGTAAGCATCATGTAAGATATGTCCAATGTAAGGTAAGAATGATGTAAAATAAGTAAAATGTTAGATATGCATGATGTAAGATATGTCATATATAAGGTAAGCACAATGTTAAATGTCCAATGTAAGGTAAGCTTGGTATAAGATATGTCAAATGTAAGGTAGGCATGAGGTAGATATGTCCAGTGTAAGGAAAAAGCATGATATAAAATATGTCCAATGCAATATAAGCATGATGTAAGCTATGTCCAATGTAAGGTAAGCCTGATGTTAGGTATGTCAAATGTTAGGTAAGCATGATATAAGATATGATGTCCAATGTGAGGTAAGCATTATGTAAGATATATTCAATGTAAGCATTATGTAAGGTATGTCCTATGTTAGGTAAGCATGTTGTTAGATATGTCAAAATGTCAGGTTAGCATGATATTAGGCAAGTCAAATGTAAGGTAAGCATGGTGTCAGCTATGTCCAATGTAAGGTAAGCATGATATAACAGATGTCAAATGTAAGGTAAGCATGGTATAAGCTATGTCATATATAAGATAAACATGATAGAAGATATGTCAAATGTTAGGTAATCATGATGTAAGCTATGTCCAATGTATGGTAAGCATGATGTAAGATATGTCCAATATAAGGTAAGCATAATGTAAGATATATCAAATGAAAGGTTAAAGCATGATGTCAAATATGTTCAATGTAAGGAAAGCATGATGTAAGACATGACAAATGTAATGTCATTCTGAAGTTAGTTATGAAAAATGTAAGGTAAGCATGATGTAAGATATGTCAAATGAAAGGCGAAAGCATGATGTAAAATATGTCCAATGTAAGGTAAGCATAATCTAAGATATGTCAAATGAAAGGTAAGTAAGATGTAAGATATGTCAAATGTAAGGTAAGTAAGATGTAAGATATGTCAAATGTAGGGTTAGCATGATGTAAGATATGTTAAATGTCAGGTTAGCATGATGTAAAGTATATCCAATGTTGTTTATGGTATTTAGTCTCAATTTTTAACAAGCATGTCAACATATTTTTTACTTTGTCCACATACACTTACTAATCATCCTTGTATCAGGAATTGTCCTATCCAGGAATATCTTGCCATTCACCATGTTGATGCCATACTCTTGTATTATATTGTCAGCTGGTGATTTCTTCCCCATTGATGTCTTCTCTCTCCTGAAATTAAGGTAACAAATGTGTTACTACACATATAGAATTATGCAGATCTATGTGTGTTTAGTGTACACAAGTGGCAGTCAAACACAGTTTTTGTACCAGATCATCATCAGTAAACATGTCAAATGTAAGGTAAAAATGATGTAAGCTATGTTAAACGACAAGTTAGCATGATGCAAGGTATGTCAAATGTTAGCTAAGCATGATGCAAGGTTTGTCCAACGTGAGGTTAAAGCATGATATAAGATATGCCAACTATTAGGTTAAAGCATGATGTAAGATTTATCAATTGTAAGGTTAAAGCATGATGTTAGATATGTCAACTGTCAGGTAAGCATGATGTAAGATATGACCAATCTCTGGTTAGCATGATGTAAGATGTGTCAACTGTAAGGTAAGCATGATGCAAGATATAACCAATCTCAGGTTAGCATGATGTAAGATGTGTCAACTGTAAGGTAAGCATGATGTAAGATATGTCAACTGTTAGGTAAGCATGATGTAAGATATGACCAATGTAAGGTAAGCATGATGTAAGATATGTCAACTGTCAGGTAAGCATGATGCAAGATATAACCAATCTTAGGTAAGCATGATGTAAGATATGTCAACTGTAAAGTAAGCATGATGTAAGATATGTCAACTGTAAGGTAAGCATGATGTTAGATATGTCAACTCTCAGGTAAGCATGATGAAGTTATAACCAATCTCTGGTTAGCATAATGTGAGATATGTCAACTGTAAGATAAGCATTATGTAAGATATGTCAACTGTAAAGTAAGCATGATGTAAGATATGACCAATGTAAGGTAAGCATGATGTAAGATATGTCAACTGTAAGGTAAGCATGATGTAAGATATGTCAACTGTAAAGTAAGCATGATGTAAGATATGTCAACTGTAAGGTAAGCATGATGTAAGATATGACCAATGCAAGGTAAGCATGATGTAAGATATGTCAACTGTAAAGTAAGCATGATGTAAGATATGACCAATGCAAGGTAAGCAAGATGTAAGATATGCCAACTGTAAGGTAAGCATGATGTGAGATATAACCAATCTCAGGTTAGCATGATGTAAGATATGTCAACTGTAAAGTAAGCATGATGTAAGATGTGTCAACTGTAAATTAAGCATGATGTAAGATATGACAACTGTAAAGTAAGCAAGATGAAAGATATGTCAACTGTACGGTAAGCATGATGTAAGATATGTCAACTGTAAGATATGTCAACTGTAAGGTAAGCATAATGTAAGATATGTCTACTGTAAGGTAAGAATGGTGTAAGATATGACCACTGCTAGGTAAGCATGATGTAAGATATGTCAACTGTAAGGTAAGCATGATGTAATTTATGTCAACTGTAAGGTAAGCATGATGTAAGATATAACCAATGCAAGGTAAGCATGATGTAAGATATGTCAACTGTAAAGTAAGCATGATGTAAGATATGTCAACTGTAATGTAAGCATGATGTAAGATTTGTCAAATGTAAAGTAAGCATGATGTAAGATATGCCAACTGTAAAGTAAGCATGATGTAAGATATGTCAACTGTAAAATAAGCATGATGATAGATATGTCAACTGCCAGGTAAGCATGACGCAAGACATAACCAATCTCTGGTTAGCATGATGAAAGATATGTCAAATGTAAGGTAAGCATGATGTAAGATATGACCAATGTAAAATAAGCATGATGTAAGATATGTTAACTGTCAGTTAAGCATGATGCAAGATATAACCAATCTCTGGATAGCATGATGTAAGATATGTCAACTGTAAGGTAAGCATGATGTAAGATATGTCAACTGTAAGGTAAGCATGATGTAAGATATGACCAATGTAAGGTTAGCATGATGTAATATATGTCAACTGTAAGGTAAGCATGATGTAATATATGACCAATGTAAGGTAAGCATGATGTAAGATATGTCAACTGTCAGGTAAGCATGATGAAGTTATAACCAATCTCTGCTGAGCATGATGTAAAATATGTCAACTGTAAGGTATGCATGATGTAAGATATATCAACTGTTAGGTAAGCATGATGTAAGATATGACCAATGTAAGGTAAGCACGATGTAACATATGTTGATGTAAGATATGTCAACTGTACGGTTAGCATGATGTAAGATATGTCAACGGTAAGGTAAGCATGGTGTAAGATATGACCAATGCAAGGTAAGCATGATGTAAGATATGTCAACTGTAAAGCAAGCATGATGTAAGATATGTCAACTGTAAGGTAAGCATGGTGTAAGATATGTTGATGTTAGATATGTCAACTGTAAGGTAAGCATGATGCAAGATATGTCAACTGTAAGGTAAGCATGATGTAAGATATGTCAACTGTCAGGTAAGCATGATGCAAGATATAACAAATCTCAGGTTAGCATGATGTAAGATATGTCAACTGTAAAGTAAGCATGATGTAAGACATGTCAACTGTAATGTAAGCATAATGTAAGATATGTCAACTAAAAGGTTAAAACATGATGTAAGATATGTCAACTGTAAGGTAAGCATGATGTAAGATACGATCAATGTAAAGTAAGCATCATGTAAGATATGACCAATGCAAGGTAAACATGATGTAAGATATGTCAACTGTAAAGTAAGCATGATGTAAGATATGACCAATGTAAGGTAAGCATGATGTAAGATATGTCAACTGTAAAGTAAGCATGATGTAAGATATGACCAATGTAAGGTAAGCATGATGTAAGATATGACCAATGCAAGGTATACATGATGTAAGATATGACCAATGCAAGGTAAGCATGATGTAAGATATGACCAATGTAAGGTAAGCATGATGTAAGATATGTCAACTGTAAAGTAAGCATGATGTAAGATATGACCAATGTAAGGTAAGCATGATGTAAGATATGACCAATGCAAGGTAAACATGATGTAAGATATGACCAATGCAAGGTAAGCATGATGTAAGATATGACCAATGCAAGGTATACATGATGTAAGATATGACCAATGCAAGGTAAGCATGATGTAAGATATGTCAACTTTAAAATAAGCATGATGTAAGATATGTCATCTGTAAAGTAAGCATGATGTAAGATATGTCAATTGTAAGGTAAGCATGATGTAAGACATGTCAACTGTTAGGAAAGCATGATGTAATATATGTCAACTGTAAGGTAAGCATGATGTAAGATATGCCAACTGTAAGGTAAGCATGGTGTAAGATATGACCAATGTTAGGTAAGCATGATGTAAGATATGTCAACTGTAAGGTAAGCATGATGTAATATATGTCAACTGTAAGGTACGCATGATGTAAAATATGTCAATTGTAAAGCAAGCATGATGTAAGATATTTCAACTGTAAAGTAAGCATGATGTAAGATATGTCAACTGTCAGGTAAGCATGATGCAAGATATATAACCAATCTCTGTTTAGCATGATGTAAGATATGTCAACTGTAAAGTAAGCATGATGTAAGATATGTCAACTGTAAGGTAGGCATGATGTAAGATATGACCAATGTAAGGTTAGCATGATGTAATATATGTCAACTGTAAGGTAAGCATGATGTAAGATATGTCAACTGTAAGGTAAGCGTGATGAAAGAATGTCAACTGTAAGGTAAGCATGATGTAAGATATGTCAACTGTCAGGTAAGCATGATACAAGATATAACCAATCTCAGGTTAGCATGATGTAAGATATGTCAACTGTAAAGTAAGCATGATGTAAGACATGTCAACTGTAAGGTAAGCATAATGTAAGATATGTCAACTAAAAGGTTAAAGCATGATGTAAGATATGTCAACTGTAAAGTAAGCGTGATGAAAGATATGTCAACTGTAAGGTAAGCATGATGTAAGATACGACCAATGTAAAGTAAGCATCATGTAAGATATGACCAATGCAAGGTAAACATGATCTAAGATATGCCAACTGTAAAGTAAGCATGATGTAAGATATGTCAACTGTAAGGTAAGCATGATGTAAGATATGTCAACTGTAAGGTAAGCATGATGTAAGATATGACCAATGTAAGGTAAGCATGATGTAAGATATGTTAACTGTCAGGTAAGCATGATGCAAGATATATAACCAATCTCTGTTTAGCATGATGTAAGATATGTCAACTGTAAAGTAAGCATGATGTAAGATATGTCAACTGTAAGGTAGGCATGATGTAAGATATGACCAATGTAAGGTTAGCATGATGTAATATATGTCAACTGTAAGGTAAGCATGATGTAAGATATGACCAATGTAAGGTGAGCATGATGCAAGATATGTAAACTGTCAGGTAGGCATGATGAAGTTATAACCAATCTCTGGTGAGCATAATGTAAGATATGTCAACTGTAAGGTAAGCATGATGTAAGATATGTCAACTGTAAGGTAAGCATGATGTAAGATATGTTGATGTAACATATGTCAACTGTAAGGTAAGCATGATGTAAGATATGTCAACTGTAAGGTAAGCATGATGTAAGATATGTCAACTGTAAGGTAAGCATGATGTAATATATGTCAACTGTAAGGTAAGCATGATGCAAGGTATGTCTAATATAAGGTTAAAGGATGATTAAAATATGTTATCTGTAAGGTTAAATAAAACATGATGTAAGATATGTTAAATGTAAGGTTAAAACATGATGTAAGGTATGTAAATTGTAAGGTTATTATGATGTAGGTTAGGTCAAATGTTATTTAAGCATGATGTTAGATATATCCAATGTATGGTAAAGCAAGATGTAAGATATGTCCAATGTAAGACCTAATCATGTCGTAAGAAAGGTGATATATAAGGTAGTTCAGAAGTAATACATGTTCGATGTAAGATTAAAGTATAATGTAAAATATATCCAATGTAATGTCAGTATTATCTAATATATGTTCAGTGTTAAGGTAAAAGCATGATGTAAGATATGTCCAATGTAAGATGAAGGCATGATGTAAGATATGTCAAATGTAAGGTAAGCATGATGTAAGATATGTGCAATGTAAGGTAAGCATGAGGTAAGATATGTCCAATGTAAGGTAAGAATTATGAAAGATATGTCCAATGTAAAGTAAGCATTATGTAAGATATGTCCAATGTAAGGTTAGCATGATGTAAGATATGTCCGATGTAAGGAAAGCATGATCTAAGATATGTCAAATATAAGGTAAGCATGATGTAAGATATGTCTACTGTAAAGTAAGCATGATGTAAGATATGTCCAATGTAAGGTAAGCATTATGTAAGATATGTCTACTGTAAAGTAAGCAGGATGTAAGATATGTCAAATGTAAAGTAAGCATTATGTAAGATATGTCCAAAGTAAATAAAGCATGATGTAAGATATGTCCAATGTAAGGAAAGCATGATGTAAGATATATCAAATGTACGGTAGCATGATGTAAAGTATGTCAACTGTAAGGTAAGCATGATGTAAGATATGGCCAATGTAAGGTAAGCATGATGTAAGCTATGTCAAAGGTAAGGTAAGTATGATGTAAGCAATGTCAAAGGTAAGGTAAGGATGATGTAAAATGTCCAATGTAAGGTAAGCATGTTGTAAAATATGTCAACTGTAAGGTAAGCATGATGTAAGATATGACCAATGAAAGTTAAGCATGACGAATGATATGTCCAATGTAAGGTAAACATGATGTAAGATATGTCCAATGTAAGGTAAGCATTATGTATGATATGTCCAATGTCAGGTAAGAACGAAGATATGTCAAATGTAAGAAAGGCATGATGTAAGATATGTCAAAAGTAAGATTAGCATGATGTTAAATGTCCAATGTAAGGTAAGTATGATGTAAGATATGTCCAATGTAATGTAAGCATGATATATGATATTTCAAATGTAAGGTAGGCATGATGTATGATATGTCCAGTGTAAGGCAAGCATGATATAAAATAAGTCCAATGCCATGTTAGCATGATGTAATCTATGTCAAATGTAAGGTAAGCAAGATGTAAGGTATGTCAAATGTTAGGTAAGCATGATATAAGATATGTTCAATGTAAGGTTAGCATGATGTAAGATACGTCCAATGTAAGGTAAGCATGATATAAGATATATCCAAAGTAAGCATGGTTTAAGATATGTCCAATGTAAGGTAAGCATGATGTAAGATACATCAAATGTAAGGAAATCATGATGCAAGATATTTCAAATCTAAGAGAAGCATGACATAAGATATGTTCAATGTAAGGTTAGCATGATGCAAGATATGTCCAATGTAAGGTAAGCATGATATAAGATATGTCCAATGTAAGCATGATGTAAGATATGTCCAATGTAAGGATAGCATGATGTAAAATACATCCAATGTAAGGTGAGTATATTATAAGATATATCCAATGTAAGCATGATGTAAGATATGTCCAGTGTAAGGTAAGCATGATGTAAGATACGTCCAATGTAAGGTAAGCATGATATAATATATATCCAATGTAAGCATGGTTTAAGATATGTCCAATGTAAGGTAAGCATGATGTAAGATACATCATATGTAAAGAAATCATGATGCAAGATATTTCAAATCTAAGAGAAGCATAACATAAGATATGTTCAATGTAAAGTTAGCATGATGTAAGATATGTCCAATGTAAGGTAAGCATGATATAAGATATGTCAAATGTAAGCATGATGTAAGATATGTCCAATGTAAGGTTAGCATGATGTAAAATACATCCAATGTAAGGTGAGTATATTATAAGATATATCCAATGTAAGCATGATGTAAGATATGTCCAATGTAAAGTAAGCATGATGTAAGATACATCAAATGTAAGGAAATCATGATGCAAGATATTTCAAATCTAAGATAAGCATGACATAAGATATGCTCAATGTAAGGTAAGCATTATGTAAGATATGGCCAATGTAAGGTAAGCATGACATAAGATATGGCCAATGTAAGGTAAGCATGACATAAGATATGTCAAATGTAAGGTAAGCATAATGTAAGATATGTCCAATGTAAAGTAAGCATGACATAAGCTATGTCAAATGTAAGGTAAGTATGACATTATGTATGTCAAATGTAATGTAATCATGATATTATGTATGTCAAATGTAATGTAAGCATGACATAATATATGTCAAATGTAATATATAATCATGATGTTATGTATGTTAAATATAATGTAAGCATGACATAATGTATGTCAAATGTAATGTAAGCATGATGTAATGTATGTCAAATGTACTGTAAGCATGACATAATATATGTTTAATGTAAAGTAAGCATGACATAAGATATGTCGAATGTAAGGCAAGCATGCTATAAAATATGTCCAATGTGATGCAAGCATGATGTAAGCTATGTCAAATGTAAGGTAAGCATGGTGTAAGGTTTGTGAAATTTTAGGTAAGCATGATACAAGATATGTCCAATGTAAGGTAAGCATGATGTAAGATACGTCCAATGTGAGGTAAGCATGATGTAAGATATGTCCGATATAAGGTTAGGCCAAAACAAAATAATAGTGATAATATGGACTGTTGCCGGGCGGGGATTCGAACTCACGACCCCTGGATTGATAGTTAGATGCGTAACTGACTGAGCTAATCGGGCCTGGCTTTTATTTGACAAACAATGCCATGTGACAAGAGGACGGAACTCTCGCGTCAGGTCAATTACTTACTGGTACCAACTACGATTAATTCTTATTTCTTTTGGATATAACTTTCTATTCAATTGATACCTGTCTAGTTTAAATATCATTATAATTAGTTGCAAATGTCAATGCTGTTATATGAAGTACACGAAATACCTTTAATTTTGGTATGTTGATATATACGACATGTCCAATGTGAGGTAAGGATGATGTAAGGTATGTCCAATGTAAGATAAGCATGATGTTAGATATGCCAAATGTAAGGTAAGTATGATGTAAGGTATGTCAAATGTAAGGTAAGCTTGATGTAAGATATGCCAAATGTAAGGTAAGTATGATGTAAGATATGTCAAATGTAATGTAAGCACAATGTTAGCTATGTCCAATGTAAGGTAAGCATGATGTAAGATATGCCAAATGTAAGGAAAGTATAATGTAAGATATGTCAAATGTCAGGTTAGCATGATGTAAGATATGTCAAATTTAATGTGAAATAATGATGTTAGATAAGTCCAATGTAAGGTATGTATGATGTAAGATATGTCAAATGTTGTTGTATGGTAAGTAGTCTCAATTTTTAACTAGTAAGTCAACATATTTTTTACTTTGTCCACATACACTTACTCATCACCCTTGTATCAGGAATTGTCCTATCCAGGAATATCATGTCATTCACCATGTTGATGCCATACTCTTGTATTCTATTGTCGGCTGGTGATTTCTTCCCCATTGATGTCTTCTCTCTCCTGAAATTAAGGTAACAAATGTGTTACTACACATATATAATTCTTCAGATGTGTAAACAGTATCAAGAAGTGACAGTTAAACACAGTTTCTGTACCTGATCATCAAAGTATGATGTAAGATAATAAACATCATGTAAGATGTTCCCTATGTCAGAATAAGAGCATAAAGTAAGGTAAAGATTATGTTAGGTATGTAAACTGAAAGGTTAAAGCATGAAGTTAGATATGTCAACTGTAAAATAAGTATGATGTAAGATATGTCCATTGTAAGGTAAACATGATGTAAAATATGTCTAATGTAAGGTTAAAGCATGATGTTAGATATGTCAACTGTAAAATAAGCATGATGTAAGATATGTCCAATATAAGGTTAAAGCATGATGTAAGAAATTTCAACTGTAAATAAGCATGATGTAAGATATGCCCAATGCAAGCTTAAAGCATGATGTAAGATATGTCCATTGTAAGGTAAGCATGATGTAAAATATGTCCAATGTAAGGTTAAAGCATGATGTTAGATATGTCAACTGTAAAATGAGCATGATGTAAGATATGTCCAATATAAGGTTAAAGCATGATGTAAGATATGTCAACTGTAAAATAAGCATGATGTAAGATATGCCCAATGCAAGCTTAAAGCATGATGTAAGATATGTTCATTGTAAGGTAAGCATGGTGTAAAATATGTCCAATGTAAGGTTAAATGGCTCAGCCAAGACAAAGTGAGCATTACATTTTTGCCTATGTTATATGCATGCTGTAAGCTTCTGATATACCAAAGCCCAAAATATTATACATTTCCAAATAGGTTTCGAGGCAAGCTTTCCAATGATATATATTTATAGTTATTTATTTTGAACGGTTAATGAATAATGAGACCTTAAAGGCCTGAAAATTGCCATTTTTGAGGCGTTATGCTGCTGCACATAAAAAATTGTATTTTTTAAGACACTACCTAAATCCAGTTTCCAAATTTTTTAAGTTTAAATGACTTTTACTAAATAGAGAACACATCTATGTGAGAGGAATTTTTTACGGACAAACAATTCTCAAAGAATTGATGAAGTTAGATTTAAAAATGTAAATGTACACCTTCGTTATGCTTTTAACGTTTTTTACCCATTACTATTCTAAATAGGAAACCAAACAGTTTAGCTGCTAAATATGTTTAAAAACTACCAATTTCTAGTTAAAGAGACATGTACAAAATACAAGCATTAACACTTTAAAGATTCCAAATTTTTTCAGTCACCCATAAGAAAAGGCTCTTTTTTTGTATAGTCCGTAGCCCCATATTTCATCATGCCATATTTTCATAAGGTAACACTTTGTTGTAATGAGACATCTTTTTTTATTGTCAGGTCATGACTTGCTAATGTCATAGAAAGTCACTTTCTGCTACCATACAGCATGACAATGTTATGGACAAAACAATGTTGTCCGTAGCCCTGTATTGTCCGTAGCCCTCCCCAAAAATATAATGTTTTCAGACTTATTTATAAGGAAAGTAACAAGTTTTGGCTAAAAAACATTAGATTTGAGTAGATTATGGACCTATACAAGTGATAACACTAGTTGTCGGTAAAATTTTTTAACTTTTTGACAAAACTATCATGTGTAGTGTAAATATTACAATTAACACCGTATCTTGCCTATGGTCTTGATGTTTAAAGAACACTTTTATGTGTAAGACAAAATGTATACATGCTCCTAATAGAAAAAGAATAATTATAAATAAATATCTGCTGTAACCAATGTTAAGTATCATAAATAAAGTAAAAGGGGCAACGGACTATACAAAGAAACAGAAGTTCTATCTCTAATTTCAGTAAATATGCCAATCATTTCAAATAAGTATTATGAAACACTAATCTATTTTGCAAAAAGGATCAGAATAAATGACCACATGGAGAACTAGGTAGGTTTTGCTAGAAAATGAGGAGATACAAGCAAAATGTCAAAAATGATTCTGACAAATAATAAAAATATGTGTGCAAATGGTCTAGAATTAAGAAAACAGTCCAAAGTAGTAAAATAAAATCAGCAGAACAAATTAAAAGCAAGCACATACAATATATATGTCAATGTGAAAACCTGTCAGAAAAGAAAGAGTAATCCAAAAACTCTTTCACCATCTTACATTGCATTGAAAAACAAAAGAGTATTGTTCTTTGAACACCATAGTTGAAGCTAAAAACTTATAAATAAAATAGACTTACAGAGTAAAACTGAGATACCAAACACAGGAAACTGAATGAACTTCTCCAGAAAGTGAACACAAGAACAATACCAGAGAACAAAAGACTCCTGGGTCATCAAAATTTCCCCATATTAAATGGAGTATATACTTTGGAGGGAAGGGAGTGAAAGCTTTATTGCCAGAAACACCTAAAGAAAGAGCAGCTATTGTTGGGGGAAAAAATGATAGAATCTCCAAAAACATAAACAAATATTGGAAGTGAAAATACATCTGTAATAGGTGAAGCAAAGAAATATACATACAGAAACATGCTATATAATGTCATGGACATATATTTCACATAAATTTACAAAACTCAGAATAGAGATGAATGGATAGGGTTTCCATTGTTTTAAATCTTGAAGCTTAAACAAGTAAGACTAGTGTCTGAAACAATCAAGAAGTAATGTCATTATCAAATTTGTTGCAACATAGCCTTGAAAACAAATCATTGACATCCTAAATAGTAAATAAGAAAACATTTTGGCAAAATTTACACAGTAATAAATACTGACAAGAAGACGCTGTCTGACCTGACATTCTGTCTAGTAAGTGTTCATGACAAACAAATTGCCTTAGAATAGAATGTTCCACCTGTGACACAAAATTGCTAAAAGACTATCAAAAACCTCCACAACAGGAAAGCCACACAGAAAAAATAACAATAACTGGCATATACATGGGAGCATATTGCTGTTGAAAGATATGGTAGTTCTAAGAAATGTTTACTAGGTATATGTATAGTCCATAGGCCTGGTCTACTTTATATAAATAACATGTCACAACATTAGTGTATACATGTCTCTCTTATGAAAATCATATTTTTTTATTTACTTTCTGCAATGAGATTTCCAGATACTTACAACAATATGAAAGTGTGATCAGCATTTTGTTAAAGAATTTGTCAAAATATAGAACATTTCTAACTTTTTTTTTCAATATTTGATAAAATATTGAAAAAAATTATACAAAATGTAAACTTTTCTTGTTGTATTTTGATAAAGTAATCTAAATTGATCATAAAAAATATGTATTAACATATTTATCTTTAAATGGACACTTGAGATAAGTTTTTTAAAACATATATATATCTGTATAGTCCGTAGGCCTGAATTAGTAAACAATTTCCTGTTCATATTGTTATTACAGCAATCAAAATTTTAAAACAATACTTTTAGGTTTGATTTATAGCACCTTTATAATTTAATACATGGGAGAAATTATTTATAAAAGTTTCTCATTCCACCAGAATGCTAAATGGAAAATATGTCCTTAAAATTAATTTCAGGTACATGTAATGTATAATGTGAAAAATCATACTGATCCTTAAACATTTACTTCTTTTTTCATAAAATTGTATTAACATGATATTGTTCAAAGTTTCTATGAAAAAAACATGCTTATAAAGGCCCTTTAACACTTTAAAGTATATGCGTTATGCTTAGGCATGTATAGTCCATAGGCCCTCATAGGTGGGTGTATTTGTCTGACTGTAACTTTTTAATGACATCTGGAACATGGAAATCCTTTCAGGAAAATATACATAAGGGTTGCCCCAACACATATATAAACCTGATTTAACCATTTGAATATGTTTAATGTTCACCCTCCGTGCAACATAAATGTCCACTTTATCTTGGCTGAGCCATTATTATAGGAAAGCATGATGTTAGATATGTCAACTGTAAAATAAGCATGATGTAAGATATGCCCAATGCAAGCTTAAAGCATGATGTAAGACATGTCCAATGTAAGGTAAAAGTATGATGTTAGATATGTCAACTGTAAAATTAAAGCATGATGTAAGACATGTCCAATGTAAGGTTAAAGTATGATGTAAGATATGGCAACTGTAAAATAAGCATGATGTAAGATATGTCCAATGCAAAGTTAAAGTATGATGTAAAACATGTCCAATGTAAGGTTAAAGCATGATGTAAGAAAAGTCAACTGTAAAATAAGCATGATGTAAGATATGTCCAATGTCAGAATCAGAGTGTGATGTAAGGTAAAGATGATGTAAGTTATGTCAACTGTAAGGTTAAAGCATTGTGTAAGATATGACCATATAAGGTTAAAGCATGATGTTAGATGTGTCCAATGTAAGGTTAAAACATTGTGTAAGATATGTTCAATGTAAGGTTAAAGCATGATGCAAGATATGTTCAATGAAAGTTTAAAGCATGATGTAAAACATGTCTAATGTAAGGTTAAAACAGGATGTAAGATATGTCAGCTGTAAAATAAGCAGGATGTAAGATATGCCCAATGTCTGAATAAGATTGATTGATTGATTGAATATTTAGCGTCATTTTTATGCCATCGAGGGCTAACATACAGTCAGTTAACCTAAGTACTATTTCCTGGTATTAACCAGTACTGGAGCACACCCCATCTTCGCAAGTAACTCATAACTTTCCCACTTGAATCATCAGTGAGAGACGAATGATAATGAGATACAATGTTGTATATCAATCATCGCGGAGACTGTTGCCAGGCGAGGATTCGAACTCACGACCCCTGGTTATCCTGAATAAAATAATGATCTCATACAAGAAAAATCTGATTTATTTTGAATGTCCCTCATACACCAAATAAGAAGGTATTTTTCTGGGCGACTCTTGAGAAGAACATTTTGAAAATTCACAATTTGATCCTTTTTTGGGCCTCTTGTTGACCCCTTATGAATATAAAATCCCTTTTACAGGACCCAGTGTCAATATTCCAGATCTAAAGAAGATTGAAATATTTCCTAAAATGATGATACAAAGAGAATTTAATGTTTTCCCATCTAGTATTCCTATATGTAAAAAAACAAAATCATCTCAACACTTCCATGTAAAGTGAAAGTCACCCTACTGGGCCCCAATGGACCTTTGCCCCTAATTTCAAGCAGAGTCCTTACATACTAGTATTTGAAAAAAAGTCAGACAGCATTATCACATGTTTATAAGTTTTACCCTTGCACTTAGTGCGACATATTGCACATCTCTAAGGAGCCTTTTTAAGATTTTTATGTTGCATCTCCCGAGCCGAGTTATGAACAGCAAATCGGATATTCAAATAATAAAAAACTGTCCATTCATGCCTTATTTAATCAGGCTAACTTGCACTTTGAACTTGTCATTTTTGGCAATCAGGATAAGGTGATTATTACAGCAGTATGATGATGACAATTTTACTCTAGAAGAGTATTAGTAATTTTGGATTTTGGAGGATAGTGCAGAGATATACAGAAGACCATTTTGTAGCATCCCTATTCATTAAATACCCATTGTTAAGCACCAATACATGGGACCCTGTTTTTTTGTTAGCGTATCATCCGATACTGATTAGCAATTATGGTTGGATGAGCGGGGAATCTACCCTGCGACACCTGGGTTCACAGTCCAAGGCGTTAACAGTGCCTCAGATAAGAATTTACTGAATAGGGTGAAAACTTCAAAATTAAAATAAACTGAGTGAAATTGTATAATTAAAGCTTTAATTGGGAAATTTTCACTCAGTAAGTTTACAATAATTGAGTGAAACATGGCGTAGAGAATTGTATAAATCAAAGTAATTCAAATGCCTTATCTTGATAAGCTATTCTATATTAAATGCACAGTATTGTAAAATTGTTGCTGCCTGCAACTCATGATTTCGATTATCAGTAATTCAATTGTATCAAATGTGACTAAACAAACTAGTTTCTTCTAACACAAATGCAGCTGCCTGCAACTCAGAATTTCTGGTCTAATCCGTTGTCGACAATGTTAAATAATATCATTTTAAAACTTCTTATTGAAGAAATTGGTGTTGGAGGCAAATTGGGTTAGAACATGTTTTTTCCTTTGCAAGCTGAGATTTTCTTTCTCATATTGACAATTTGTGATCTTGATCCTCTAGATGTTTTCATAACTACATACAAATAGTATGCAAACTCCTGTATGAAAATTTAATAAACTGGTACCTATCGCTACTTTCACTCTGCTAATAGCTTGTGAAGTACAAACCGTAATAAAATGGAACCAGTTTACCTGGCTGATTCATGTTTATCGAAATGCAAGATACAGCTGTTGTAATACACATTGTATTAACAATGTTTTGTGTGAAGGGAAAATTATTTGCGTAACAGATACGCTTAAAAACAAAATTGTTTGCGTTTTTCATGAATGTATTGGAGTGAAATACGCAAATATGCAGCTTAGCTGAGGCACTGCGTTAACCACTGGACGACTTATCCACTCTCTTGTCAGAAATCAGTATCAGAAAACTCCGATGTTATGTATAGGTTGTTCATAAAACTTTAACTTTTGGAAATTTTGTCCACTAATTTTATATAAAATATTTACTTTAATACTATTATTGACTTTTTTATGATATTTTTTTAAACTACCGTATATTCCCTTATTAACGCCCCCTGGGGGCATTACATTTTACAAGGTGGGGGCGTTTATTAAAAATAAAAAAATAGCAAATTTAACAACAGTGTATAGACCTAAAATGTATGTTTAAAGTTTAATTGGTATTACTAACATACAACTTTTATGTGAGTTTGTGCTTTTAAAGTATCTGGATTAAACATGAGAGTGAATGAAACAATCGACATAGGATGAAAAAAGCTGAAAATCTGTATGAAACTACTAGTCCGCGTACTGGAATATCTGAATTTATGGTCATTGTACTCTTCACTTTAAATCACTTGGATGCTCGCTCTTATCAATGTAGAACAATGAGCTTTCGGCGTACACAGACTAACCGCATTTTCCGACATTTTGTAATGTTTTAATCGACAGACGGCATTTTTACTAGTTTTAAACGGCAAATATGGGGAAGTGTATATTCAACCAAATGTGGTTAAGTGACCCAAGATATAAACAATGGGTTAGGTGATAAACACTCCGCTAATTGATGTCTGTGTAACAAAATAATCGATCTGGGAAAGATGGGCAAATATGCACTCAACTCGCATATGAAAAAGAAGCACTGTTCACTTTAATTTTTGACAGTTACGCATTGTATTTCCTAAATATATTTCCTTTAATTTGAAAGTGTAAGCCTTAAAAAACCCTTAATTTTTTTCACTGAAAACTTGTACAAACCATGTTAAAGGAATTTTCATTTAGAAAGGTACGTTTTATTTTTTAATTTTCCAGAAAAATAGGGGGGGTGGGGGCGGGGCGCATTTATTAGAGAGGGGCGTTAATAAGGAAATATACAGTATAAACATATTAACTTGTTGAACAGAAACAATAACAAAAACAAGAGGCCCAAGAGGGCCTGAGGACGCTCTACTGACTCAAAGTGGCCATAGCACTTTTTGAAATTCTACTATGCAATAGAAACATTGGCCATCTTGAATTTTAGATAGAAAAAATAAATCTTTTGTATAGTCTCCTATGCAACAGAAACATCCATGTGAAATTTCAATTTAATTAGCCTAGTGGTTTCAGAATAAATGAAAAAAAAGAGAGATTTTTTTGTTTTCCCACAGTATCCCTATGCAAAAATTCTAAGTCCCCTTACAGGGCCTCTATATATTTTAGCCGCTAAATTATTATCTGCAATCAAACCCCTACACTTAGGGATAATTTATATCAAATATGTACAAATCTGACATACCGGTTCTTAAGAAAACAATTTTACTAATTCCCAATTTGTACCCTTTTGGGGCCCCTCCTGACCCCTTAAGACATAGGAACCCAGTCATTTTAACAAATCTTAACCTCCTTCACCTAACAATGCTTTAGTGAAAATATAGGCAAAATCATTTCCATTTAAAAAAAAATTAAAAATATTATATTGACATGTGTCGCCTAATTGAACTTGGGGCAGGGTCATTTTTAGCCCTAGGGACACCATTTGAACAAATGTAACAGAACTATAGTTGGTCATTATTACTACATAAACATTTTGTAAATCTGTTGGGCCGTTCATGAGAAGAAGATTTTTTAAGTTTTGGACTATTTTTAGTAACGGTGGCCATCTTGAATTTCAGATCGGAAAAAAAATCACTGGTATAGTCTCCTATGCAAATGAAACACTCATGTAAAGTTTCAGTTTAACTGGCCCAGTGGTTTCAGAATAAAAGAAAGAAAAACAGAATTTTCTGTTTTCCCATAGTATCCCGATGTAAAATTCTAAGTCCCTTTACAGGGCCCCTATAAATTTTAGCCCCTAAATTATTATCTGCAATCAAACCCCTACACATAAGGATAATTTATGCAAAATATGAACAAATTTGACATACCGGTTCTCAAGAAAACGATTTTAGTAATTCTGAATTTGTACCATTTTGGGGCCCCTCCTGGCCCCTTAAGACAGTGGAACCCAGTCATTTTTACAAATATGAACCTCCTTCACCAAATAATGCTTCTGTGAAGATATAGGCAAAATCATTTCCATTTTAAAAAAAAATAAAAAAATATTATAATGACATGTGTACCCTAATTGAACCCTCGGGGCAGGGTCATATTTAACCCTAGGGACACCATTTGAACAAATCTAACAAAACTATAGTTGGTCATCATTACTACATAAACATTTTGAAAATCTGTTGGGCCGTTCTTGAGAAGAAGATTTTTTAAGTTTTGGACTATTTTTAGTAATGGTGGCCATCTTGAATTTTAGATAGAAAAAATAAATCCTTTATATAGTCTCCTATGCAATAGAAACATTCATGTGAAGTTTCAGTTTAATTGGCCTAGTGGTTTCAGAATAAATGGAAAAAAAAGAGAATTTTCTGTTTTCCCAAGTATCCCTATATAAAATTCTAAGTCCCCTCACAGGGCCCCTATATATTTTAGCCCCTAAATTATTATCTGCAATCAAACCCCTACACTTAGGGATAATTTATATCAAATATATACAAATCTGACATACCGGTTCTTAAGAAAACAATTTTACTAATTCCCAATTTGTACCCTTTTGGGGCTCCTCCTGACCCCTTAAGACAGTGGAACCCAGTGATTTTTACAAATCTTAACCTCCTTTACCTAACAATGCTTTAGAGAAGATATAGGCAAAATTATTTCCATTTAAAAAAAAAAAAAAAGAAAAATATTATATTGACATGACTTGTGTCCCCTACTTGAACTCTCAGGGCAAGGTCATTTTTAACCCTAGGGACACCATTTGAACAAATCTAACAGAACTATAGTTGGTCATCATTACTACATAAACATTTTGAAAATCTGTTCGGCCGTTCATGAGAAGAAGATTTTTTAAGTTTTGGACTATTTTTAGTAATGGCGCCATCTTGAATTTCAGATCGAAAAAAAAAAATCTTCTGTATAGTCTCCTATGCAATAGAAACACCCATGTAAAGTTTCAGTTTAATTGGCCTAGTGGTTTCAGAACAGATGAAAGAAAAAGAGAATTTTCTGTTTTCCCATAGTATCCCGATGTAAAATTCTAAGTCCCCTCACAGGGCCCCTATAAATTTTAGCCCCTAAATTCTTATCTGCAATCAAACCCCTACACATAGGGATAATTTATGCAAAATATGAACAAATCTGACATAGCAGTTCTTACGAAAATGAATTTAGTAATTCCTAATTTTTACCATTTTGGGGCCCCTCCTGACCCCTTAAGACAGTGGAATCCAGTCATTTTTACAAATCTGAACCTCCTTTACCAAACAATGCTTCTGTGAAGATATAGGCAAAATCATTTCCATTTTAAAAAAAAATAATAAAAAAATATTATAATGACATGTGTCCCCTAATTGAACCCTCAGTGCAGGGTCATATTTAACCCTAGGGACACCATTTGAACAAATCAAACAAAACTAACGTTGGTCATCATTACTACATACACATTTTGAAAATCTTTTGGACCGTTCATGAGGAGAAGATTTTTAAGTTTTGGACTATTTTTAGTAATGGTGGCCATCTTAAATTTCAGATCGAAATAAAAAAATCTTCTGTATAGTCTCCTATGCAATAGAAACACCCATGTAAAGTTTCAGTTTAATTGGCCTAGTGGTTTCAGAGAAAGTGCTGCTAACAGACGACAGACGACAGACGTCAGACGACAGACGACGGACGACAGACAACGCGCCATCGCATAAGCACTTCTGGCCTTTGGCCAGTAGAGCTAAAAATTGACCCCTACTCATAGGAATCGTTTATACTAAACATGATCAGATTGGCTGTTCGGTTTTGGAGAACATTATATCTAAATTAAGATGGAGCATGTGGTCCAGTGGTAGAGCACTGAACCCATGATCGGAGGGCCTTGGGTTCGATCCTCCACCAAGGCTATGTGTGGTGTCCTTGAGCAAGACACTTTTCCGCATGTGCTTAGTACTGGTTCTAACCAGGAAGTCTTCGAGCATGATTTGCCTGAGTTGAAAGAACTTGTTTCACAAATGAAGTAAAATAAATAAGTTTAAACTAACTTAAAATTTCCCTATTTTAAACCCTAGGGTCAGGGCTTGAACAAACCTAAGGCAGAATCATTAAGTGATATATACATGCAGATTATCTTAAAGCTCAAGGTTTTGTACTTTTGGAGAGATATTAGAAAATTTAAAGAAAAAAACACTGATAAGCTCTTAGAGTTGGGCCAAATTTGACCCAGGGGTCATGATTTAAACCAACTTGAGATAGCTTCACATTTGAAGGCTTCACACTTAAAATTTGGTAAAAATTGTTATCAGGATTTTTCAAAATTTTGAAATTGGCTACAAACATTTTATTCCAAAATATCCTGCCTTTATATTATACTCACTGACCCTGTATTGCCAAACGGGTATCTATTTTAAACATGCAAATAATATAGTGGAAAAAATGTGCCAATTTCAAAGAAAAAACCTGATAATTATATTCCCTTAAATCCATTTTTCTTCTAATCTCCATTCAAGAGAGACACCAATATGTGAGAATGTATACACTATATAAAATCAGAATGACTGCTTTTTCAAATTGTTCTATTTTTAGAACCCTGCGTGTACAGTTTACTGCACCTCTGCTGGATTGCATGATTCAGTGTGTAATATTAAAGTTTAGACCAATTTTGTGTGTTTGGAATAAATTGTGCAATTAAAATGCCATCATGTAACTGCTTGACTTTGTTAAATTATATATTTTACAACCTCCAAATATAAATATATATAAATCAAATTTACATGCATGTTGTTTTATTCATTTTATAACTTTACATAAATTTGAAAAACTATAATCTTAACTCAATTAGTTTTTTGTGATACATAAAGAGATTCTAGCAGAGGCCTCTGAGGTTGACCCACTTAGCTTACAAAACCTTTTAAAACTTATTAACTTGTTTTATTCACAATTTTGTAGCTGTTTAAAAGGAATGGCTTGCCTTATTGAGTAACTTGGTGTATCTTTAAGAGGTGTAATTATGCCCATTTATCACTGTATTCTTTATAAGAATTAAGCAAAAAAAAGGCAAATAGGTCTAAAGGTTGTGGTAAATAATGGCTAACGACCCATTATTCCCATCTCTACCTGCCACGAGTTCGAATTAATAATCTTCCAAACTATCATTTTTCTTATTTCACTAGCCTAGTCTTATAAGAAAAACGAAGGTTCCGTTCATTTCTGATGTGAACCGAAGCATTTTTGCCGATTTCCGTGAATCACGTGGGCAAATAATTATGTATGCAACAAACACTGGTTATTCACTCGTTTCACGGGTTTTTTCATTTACATACACTCTTTCATGAAGCAGACGGTCACTTGTATGGACTAAAAATACTACCAATACAATTTCTGTACCAGTTATATGTAGATTTGTTGATAAAAGTATTGTTTAGAAAGTGCTTTAGGAAAAAATTATGCAAATTAGATCGTGCAAGCCGCAAGCGTTTACTGAACAGCCCAAATCATGGCGACGTCTTTTGAAACCAAAACTAAAATGCTTTTTTTATTACTTGTATTTCTCTACTAATATATTTTCTTCAAAATTATATGCATCAATAACTGCAACACAAGAATGTTGTAAGAATGGCATTACATCACTTTATTTTGTAGGTAAACGATATTTCAAAAAGCATAGGAGCACATCAATTGGGGAGAGGCAACCTGTGGGGAGTGTAGGAAGGGTGTCTCTCTCCCGCTGGTGGAGGTACAGAGAGACAACCCCAAGTAATGTTTCATATTTTAAACACCAACTTATGCATTCTACTCAATTCTATGGATAAACATGCAGTTGTTATTTATGCTAACATCTGTGTGACTTTTATGTGTTATTATAAAATATACACACAAACAAAAAGGCCAGACTGGCCCTAAATAGCTCACCTGTGGCACAGGAGACAATAATCTGATTTGGCCAGTTCAAATGCTATGGTTATATAACATCTGTGCAAGTTTAGTGAAGATCAAATGAAAAGTGCGGGTACTAGAGTGCACTCACAGTCAAATAGTGCATTATCTAATGTTTCATGGGCCATAACTCTGACATTATTGATCCGATTTGGCCTGTTCAAGAACTTGTTCGAGATATTATGGGTATATAACTACTGTGTAAGTTTGGTGAGAATCAAATGTAAAATGCAGGTGCTAGAGTGCACACAAAGTCAAATAGTGCATTATCTAATGTTTCAAGGGCCATAACTCTGACATTAATAGTCCGATTTAGCTAGTTCAAGAACTTCTCTGAGATATAGTGGTAATATAACTATATAAGTTTAGTGAGCTTTGCTAAGATGAACTAATAAAAAACCCTTACATATATCTAAAAGCGAATGTCCGCTGAGTTACAAACTCAGTACATCGCAGACTGTGAGTCAAGATGTAGGGGAGAGTGCAATCCCCTCCTGTTGGTGAGAGTAAGGAGGACACGACCCTGAAACGTTTAACACCTTCAACATCAAATTGTGCATTCTTAAGTGAGCAGGGAATATGATTTTTATTTACTTCAATAGTTTGATAATAACAAAAATGGTTAAATTAAATGTGCTTGTAATATTGCTAAAACCATACCTAAACCCCTTAATGACTGCTATTTAAAATGTACCATATAAATAACATTGATCAAATGTGTATTTCTTAAATGAGAGGCCCGCTGGTTTATGTGTTTTTTTTTTTACAAATTTCGCTGTTTGTTTTCCGACAATCTCCGCCAACATTTGAGAGTACACAAATCAATACACATATTTAGATGTGCACATTATCCCAATCTCAGATTGGGCAAAGCAAATACAGAAAACAGGGAGACAGATGATCACTTTATGAGCATCATTAGGTTATAATGGTAGAAAACAAGACAACTTTACTCTTTGAAGGTTACACAGTTGATGCATAACGAAGTGTTATATATTTAGGTGAAGAACCAGTTTATGTTTAGAATATGCAAAACGCAGTGGTAGTGTGCGAATTAAGACCGTTAGATATGGTGTCCATTAACAAGAATAGGTAAGTTATGGCTTGGCTAACATTATGCATTGTTATTGAGTTATTATTTTTAAAAAATAAATATTGATGTCTGCAATAAAATTATAACACTGTATTGATTTCACGAGCATAATCAGCATTATATTATTTATACGCACTGAGAAACTATGAGTACCGAATACTAGGGGAATAAAAGGATGTTCTTAAAAACTATCTAACTTTTTAATTTCTAAACGCATCCCTCTACAGTCCTCCATGCTACTGTTTCTTGATTATGTATTACTGACCGACATGTTTTCGAACAAGCATCATGACTATCCATTTTCTGTAGGTGTTAAGTGGAAAGAGACACGCATTAATTTCTAAACTAAACCCGTTCTTAATCATGTACCAATAATGTACTAATAATGTACTAATAACGTACTTTATATCTATTTTTTCGGTTGTAAACTTTCTTGTGGTAATCAAATAATCATATAATTTATCATCTGGAAGAGGAAAACTGAGTTAAATTATAACTAAAAAATACCGTTTTGGAAGTTTAATGAGCCTTTAAACAAATGAAGCATGCACATGCACTAACACAGGGTCAATATGACAATTTTGCCTGAACACGACCACTTGCCGAAGACAATGAAACGGCAGAAAACTTTTATTTGATTTTGCACCAAAAGGAAAAAAATGATAACCTAAACAAAAGAGATTAGCAAGATACCAATTTCTTTAATTAGAAATAAAATTACTTAAAGTCAAGAAATCTGAGTATTGGCCACATTTTTTTGACCAATCAAAAACTACATAAAAATACAATTGTATAAATACTTATGGAAAACCCATTTATAATAATGATTTATTTACAAATAACTTACTATTTAATATATAATAACAAGGAATGGGAGTGAGTAACAAGAGGCCCAAGAGCCTTAACGGTCACCAGATACAGATTAAGTAAAGTAGGCCCCACCCCACAGCATACCTGTCAAGTCTCACGGTTTTGCCGTGAGTCTCACGATTTTGGCAATGAAATCACGGTCTCACACTGACTATGTAAATTCTCACGCCTTTCAATTTAAACAAAATTCACGAAAAATAAATACTTTGGTTTTATGAATAAATCGGTAAAAAAAATGTTTTGTGTATTAGATGTATCTGACCTAATGTTAGCCACCGGAACCGGTGTTAGTATAATAATATACTTACACATAATAATCGTTACCCGGTGTCAATGTAAACATCATGGCGTTGTCTGCTAGTGCTAGTAGCTCGCCTCTAAAAAAAGCGTCAAAACTCAAAGAAATAGACGAATTACTGTAAATTTATTATATCAAAATTTGGATAAAAATCATACAAATTTAATGAAAATTTTGATAAAATAATGGACTGAAACTGTTGTAGAAAACACCCCAGAACACACCACAGACGATCTAGGAATCAAATTTTTTTCTCACTCTAAGGTTCATTTGTGCCTTGACAGCTATGCCATAGGGTCAGCCTGTGAGACCCAGGGGCATGAAATTAACAATTTTTATAAAGGATCAATGGTTGTCTATAATCATGCTCACAATTTGTCATAGATCTGTAGTCGGATCATCCGTGCGTGTTTCTTATAATATTTAGAAGAATTTTAAAGTTTACCTTGCATTTGACTGTTTTGGCCCGACCCTAAGACCTCATGGGGTAGCAAATTCTGAAATTCACATAGGTATCAACCATCATGTTAGCAACAACAAATCACACCAAAAAACATTCCAGTCATAAATAGTAACGTTTTTTTGTCATTTTCTCTTATATAGATTTAGTAAAGCTAAGGCCCCATCCACAGAGCCAAACTGTGAGACCCTGGTGAGTGAGGGACATTCACAATTTTTATAAAGGACCCATATACGTCCATAATCATGGTCATCATTTGTTTCCCAGTGCTACCTGTAGTAAGAAGATTTTGACAAATGGCAAACTTGCCCAGTATGTTATATGATGAAACAGTTAATCATACTATATATTAATTAAACACACTTTCAAACGTTATTGACATCAAGGAATTATATAGAGAAGGACTGGAAGGATATGGGACTGCAAATTCACTGGCCAGAGAAACAACAGTATCAATCTGACTAAAGTACACGATCTTCGATAAATGTAAGATCTGATGGCGATCCATTCGAATTCATCTTCTTGTTTTATCGGATTTCCAATATCGCTATTTTCAGATCCACCAATCAGAGGACTCGTTTCAACAACCGTTTAGCTTAACCTTCAAAATGGCGTCAATTGACGAAGTTTTAAATGATGCTTTGAGCAAATTTAAAATAAAACATTTAAAACCGGAGCAAAGACCACTTCGTCCGCTGCTCTAAAACCAGATCTTTTACAATTTACGGAACGTGATTTTATTTCCGCGTAGCCATGATGCGGTCGTCATAAGAACTAGAACACGTGTGTAAATCACTATGCGAAAATTCTAAATATAGATTTTTTTGGTAAATATAGACTTTTACTTTCACTTTCAAAAACGTGAAAGCAAGGTTCTGATTGGCTGGCGGAAAGGTCGTCTGAATGTCACCCGTAATCGGTTGTCCTCAGATCCTATGCATAGCGTAAATAGGAGATGATTTTAATGAGATTGATAACTGTATAAATCTACATTTCAACTGTAGTTCTTTTTGCTTTAGAGAAATGAAGAGGATCCTTTGTTCAATCCTCTACCACGGCTATGTGTGGTATTTTTGAACAAGATATTTTTCATTGAAATATTTAACAGTGATTATTCAGTGATCCCAAATAAGGAACTGTTGGAGTGCATTTGGCAAAACAAAAAAATATTTTAACTTACATGAAGCTTGAAATATGAATACAATGGAATTTCCTAATAAGATTTTACAATACAAAATCTTCCTTTCTCCATGTATTTTTATTCTGCAGCCACACTGTATATATATCCATCAGGATTGATGAAGGCTTCTTGAAAGTAATAAACCATCTCTTTCACAAATGTTCATGGCACTTAATTCCTAGCCGAGTTCAAAGCTGATTTTAATGTGTGTTTCTACTATAAGTTCTAGCTTTCATTCAATAATTTCCTTATTCAAAGATTGTCATGATAATTGTTTTTCCGGACCACTCTCCATGTGGCCATGTTTTACCACTTTAATTCTTTATCTGTATGGTATGGGCAATGCGTCAGTATTGTGCGATGCATTATGCAGTATTATTTATGTAAAAAAAACATCCAACATATTTTAAAATCCAGTTATTTTGCTATTTAAAGCTTTGAAATGTATACAATGTAGTTTTACATGAAAACTTTCCAAAAGAACAGTTATGATCTGAATCATTAAGATGCAAACTAGGTTATCCAAGCGCTTAAGTATCAAGATGAGGGCCATTGAAAACCCTTACTATTTACTTTCAACAACACATTGAATAAAACATTTATATAAGACATTTACCAAAATTCAGTTATATTGCCATTTAAATCTTTGGAATATAGCATACCTAAAATTTAATCCCGAACTCTAAAGGAACAATTAAACCACAGGTATAAAATCAGATGCAAACGAGGTTATTTGAGCTCTTAAACAAATGAGGGTCATTAAAAAATCCGATTACTTATTTTCAACTGCCCTCTGAGGGAAATAGATTCAATTCTCCGTTCAATTTACCATTGCTGAACAAAAATCATGTTTCTATCAATACCCAGAAAAAACAACACCACAATCAGATCCTTTTTGGCTTGCCTCTAGCCTAAGTATTAAGATATATATAGATTTATTAGGTACTCTGTTCAAAATGAAACAAGTCAATAAAACGCAATATAGCGCAGAGTACCAATCAAAATTGGGTACATTCCGTATTCTATGCTTTATTTTACAATACAGTATAGTCTTGACCATCTACTATTTCTTTTCTTGTCTCAGTTATTTTTTAACAATGATGTACTATAAAGAAAAGATAGAACAAACCATGATAGGGTGGTATTGAGATGTAACTTCTTACATAACTATGGTGTACTATATAGAAAAGATAGAACAAACCATGGTGGGGTATTGTAATAGATCTTCTTACATAAGGTCATTATAAATTAATTGCTAGATTATCATCCATATTTTTCTTTTAAATGGGTTGGGCGGGAGGATTTTATTTTTTGTTTTCATTTTTTAAATTTTTGATTTTTTTTCTTATGAAAATTAGGCGGCAGGCGGGAATGATAATCTAGTGCAATTAATTTATTATGGACTAAACTTTATCAAATTATTAACCTAGGCCATTACACTGTCTCTAAACATTACATGGCTATCAGTATGCGCTAGTATTAGAGATGATCAAGGCTACAAAAGGTACGTGAACTAGTCTATTTTAATATACAGGTAATCAACGTTCTGCGAGTATAAGTATCTTTCGTGTAAATAGATATAGGCAACCCTGGTATAACCTCTTTTTTTTCTCTTTTTGTTTGATTTGTAGGTGCCGACGTTACTTTTGTTGTTTATTTCAAAACACAATTTAATATACCATGACTGGTAAAAATTAAATCCATACCTTTATGGACTCGTCTTGCTATTTTCCCGCCAAACTGCCAATTCATCTGCTAAATATTAATGAGGCGAGTCCATTTTTATAGGTTGGATACCATTACTCCAATTTTATCTATTTGGTAACCGATTAGTAACTGTTGTTCTTAGGTTATTATATAACATTTTTTGGGTAATACATTTAAAAGATATTTAGTATATATAAGGTTATCGTTGAACGATATTAGAACGAGTCATTATAATGATGATTTACCTCCGATGAATATGAGTTACACCATTAATAAACACATGAGAGCAATGGCGTAGCAGTTGGGGCGGGATGACCCCCTACCAAAATGATCAGATTGGGTGAGGTGAGTGGGGTCAGCATATACGTTGTCCCAACATGTATTTTGATTAAAAAAAAACATTATATAAGGCACACTATTTATTCCAGTGCTAGTTTTATGGCAGTGGCACTACAGCGTAGCAATACGTAGGCAATGGAGACCAGGAGCTGCCCTTTTCCCAGAAATATAAAAGTCTCTTAGTAATTTACATATATTTGACATAGAAAAAATACACAACAAAATCACTGATAATGCATCATTGGTCATTGAGAGTTTAAAACAATATATGGCGGAGTACCCCATAGCCACCATCAAAATGTCTATGCCTGCAAGTTTACTTTAAACAAGCTAGATCCCTGCCATACACACACCACCTACTCACATTTGCAGCAGGGATGGGGGACGCTCTCTGCTACGTCTTGGCTCATAGTACTGAGAGTGAAACTTGATTGAGATTCAATATATTTATACATCTTATGGTTTAGTCTTCAGTTTCTTTTGTGTGTGTGTGTGTGTGTGTGTGTGTCTTAATAAAAGCGTTTTAAAGTCACAAACTATTGGAGTAAATAATAATCATACCAATCTTCCAGCCTCAGAATACTCACTAAAATGCACGCTTTTATCCCCTACGTCTTGACTCGCAGTACTGGGTTTGATACTCGTTGGATATTTGTGTGTGTGTTTAAATAATAACACATAAGAGTAAACAAGAGGGCCAAGATTTTTTAAGTTTTTACTTTAGCTTATATAGTAAACTAACCTCACCCCCTGGCCGCCATGTTTTTTGACGAATCAACATGGCTTGAACAGTAGTTTCTGACAAGAAGATTTTTTAAGTTTTTACTAATTAAACTTGCCCCGCCCCCTGGTGGCCATGTTTTTTGACGAATCAAGCTGGCTTGAGCAAACTTGGTAGAGGGTCATCCAAGGAACATTGTTTTGAAGATTAACAGATGCCTAGAAGAGTTCAAACTTGGTAGAGGTTCACCCATGGTAAATGTCAGTGAAATTACATCAAAATCAGGTCAGTAGATTCTAACAAGAAGGCGTCTGAAGTTTTTACTATAGATGCTAAGTCTTCGAACTAAGATAAATATCCAGTTCCAGCACAAAACTAACCTGTTATGTTTGAGAACAGTTTTAAACTAAAGCATCAGACTAAACTATTGTGCATGAAACAATCCTCAATTCCAGCACAATAAATATTCCTATGAGTTTCAAACACAAGCCTTCCCAAAGTATATCACTTGAAAGAATCTTTGTCGCAGTGCACTCTCCCCCAAAAACAATTAAGCTCCTCCTCCAAGATTTCAATTACACTTTGACACTGAAAATCTCAAGCAGACTTCTTGCTGTGAAGATATGGTATTGCTTTATTATGAAGCAGTAAACCATCCCTGTCTGAACCATGTTGTTGTAGTACTAAGGTTTTTAGTCCCTCCGCCAGGTTAGCCCAGGGGCTTGCCACAATAGAGTGTGGACTGTGAAATGTTTAATTTTGAAATTTTGATGTTTTTGTGGTTCCGCCGCAGAACTGTTTCTAAAGTTCCTAAAACTGTGAAAATAAGGATATACCTGTCTGAACCAGAAAAACTCTGACTGTTATATTCCGATAAACACCTACTTTAAAATGGTTAATGATATTTGAATAATATTCAATCATTGATTATAATTGTATCATTCATCTTTTTATGACGAATTATCTTTTAAAACTTATATCTAGTATAATATTGTATGCTAATAACAAAAAAAAAGTTTATTTAAAGAGTTTATTCTTCTTATAATAATTGCTATATACAGACAAAACAGGGTGAGTAATTTGACATTAAAAAACTAACCCACCCCCTGGCTGCCATGTTTTTTGGCGAATCAACATGGCTTGAACAAACTTGGTAGAGAGTCACCCAAGGAACATTTCTGTGAAATTATTTTAAAATCGAGCCAGTAGTTTCTGACAAGAAGATTTTTTAAGTTTTTACTATAGCTTATTTAGTAGACTAACCCCACCCCCTGGCCGCCATGTTTTTTGACGAATCAAGATGGCTTGAACAAACTTGGTAGAGGGTCACCCAAGGAACATTTCTATGAATTTATATCAAAATTGGCCCAGTGGTTTCAGAGGAGAAGTTATTAAAAGCTAAAAGTTAATGACTGACGACGGACGACAGACACCAGGCGATCTCAAAAGCTCACCTGTGAGCCTTTGGCTCAGGTGAGCTAAAAAGCAGCTAAAAAAAGAAAAAGAAAAAGAAAGACGATTCTTGAAGTACAGACATCCGTGCGATTAGAACTGGAAACATTTAAAAATGAAACGGCTAACATCCACACCAATACTTTAAGAAATTCAAATTTCATCCCTTGGAAAAAATCATGGATCCGCCCCTGGAAACATATGAACATTTATGTAACTAAGTCACTCGTTTTTATCTTAATTGTTTGTAAATTCATTTTTTCTACAATATGCAACGTATTTTAAAAACAAAAGTAGTTAGTAAATTGGTAGACATGGTATACAGCACGACTCATAATCCGACATTTTACAATTTTATCGCTTGCGTCTCGCAAGACTCACATAACAAAAAGCTGTCCAGCCACGCCTTATCAGGCTATAACAGAACCTACCCGAGATTCTCGAATTCACTCGAAAATTGCATCAATTTAACTTACCTTAATTACAAGTGCAGTTCCATTGAATTTTCACCGTTTCACTGTCACTGTATCCGTTATTTTAACTTAACTATTTTTCATCTAAACATGAAAATTAAAGTCATAACATCAAATTTCAATTTCACGTTCTCCATTCTCCCCTCCGAATGCTGGGAAGGTTCAATCATAAAGGGATAATATGACGTGTTATATTAATATTAAAACTCTTGAAAATGTTTAAATCCTCATATTTGTGAATTCTGGTAGTCCTGCAGTGTGTTAACTTGATAGTAATAGCCCTTCATCATTAAGTTGTATAAAACCAAACACGTTAAAATGTAGACAAGAAACATTATAAGATCCGTTTACCCCTTTCGAAAAATGGACCTGAAACGGTGTTGTTTACCATATTTACTCTCCCGCATGTTACGACTAGCACACCGCACAATGTGGTTCTCTTTCTTTGGTTTCAATATATCAACTATTGCACGGGAGCACTTTGACATCGGCTATCCAAATACAGCTGTCCGTTAACGCTTACATGCCTCTGACCTTATGACTTGAAACTTTCTCCACTTTGACAAGCTTTGTCTAAACAATATAAGATCATATAAGCACAAGTTCTTGGATTGCATTAGGGATAAAATTATGGGGTGCCGTTTTACTATTTTACCTCAATAAGTGATATCACTCATTCGAATAGGTGATATCACTCATTTGAATAAGTGATATCACTCATTCGAATAAGTGATATCACCTATTCAAAACGAATAAGTGATATTACGTACTCGAATGAGTGATATCACTTATTCGATTTATCAAGCAAGAAAAAATTAGCTTATCCACATGATCCTTCCTTGAATGATCTTCTGTATGGTAATGAAAATCTTACACTAACTGACAACAACTCGATTTTCATGACAGTTCACAATTATATTATAAATTATATTATAAAGACCAAACGTTTTGAGTATCACACACAATTAATTAGATAACCACTTGTCATGTTTTTTACTTACTTAATTATAACAACACGCCTCTATTTGATCTTGGATAGTAAGAAACAATGGTTAATGAATGGATTGGATTGATAAACATAAACTTGCAAAATACCTATCCCCTGTATCGGAATGAACCGATAAAGAAAATAAAATCAGTGGAGTCTCTTTCTTTCTTTCCTTCTCTTCAATCAATACTCTCTTTTTTATTTTTTTTGAAATATTCTGAATAAACCATTAGATCTTTAATCAATTTTTAAACATTTGGCCAAATTGAAATTATTTCGAAACAATATGATAAAGTGTATAAGAAATGTAAAATAACTGTCATGGAAGCAGATTTACACAAGCTTCTAAAGCTTTTTTCTGTATCCTTTCCACATAATTCGTTAAACGTATGAGTTTATTGTTAAATGTATGCTAAATATATGTACTTATGTGAATAAAATATTGTTTAAACTAAGCAAGAAAAAAAAAACAGACTGATCACTGCTTAAATGATTCAGCAGTGAAGACATGATGGAAATGATTCAGCAGATATAGATGTGATTCAGCAGTGAATATATGATGAAATATGGCTGAAGCAGCAAAAGAGCGTATTTTAGAATTTATAAAAAAAAAAGTATTATTCTCGCGGAAAGATGTTATTTTCATTATCAATGGCAGCGAGGGATATATTTATCATGCCTTGCATGGAACTGGTAGCCATCTTGTTTGATTGCAGCCGACAGAAGAGGACCCTCAGCCGCCAAAATTAATGGTCTTATAAAATGATTAAAGAATAAGCCAATATATATTCTACATTCACAATAATATTTATTTTATAACATAATATTTTTTTACACAATATATTTGGTATTTCCATTTTATTCTCGTTATAGATCTACATCTTTATTTTATTAAATATATTAACATCCTTTGTCAATCATTGTCTATATTCATTTCGAATAAGTGATATCACTCATTCGAATAAGTGATATCACCTATTCGAAATGAATGAGTGATATCACCTATTCGAATGAGTGATATAACTTATTCGAATGAGTGATATCATCTATTTGAATAAGTGATATCACTTATTAAGGTTAAATAGTAAAACGGCACCCCATATGAAATACATGTGGCTTATAAACAACATATTCTGTTGTATTTGAAGAAAATGTTTTGCAGTGAAAAACATTTACACAAGGGATAAAAAGTCTACATACGTGTCCTGAACGAAGGGTTAAAGCTCTACATCGCATTATGCTAAAGAAATAAGAGTCAAATCTCTACATCATATGAACAAAAAAAAGAAGGGTCTTGAAAAACGGCATCACATATGTGCTAACCAAGATATAGGGAAAGCCCTCCCCGGGATTGAACCGCCCTCTCCACTGGCGGACACTTTGAACAGCCTGTTGGAGAATTAGATGGTCAGTAAGAAGAAGCTATTGGGAAGAAACCTGCATATTTTGACTGTCAGCGTATTAGGCATATATGCCAATCATGACATTTTAACCTGGTGGAGTTAGGTATTGGATTTTGCCTAAAAATGCCAGATGGAAAGGAAATGCTTGGGATAGCCCTTGGGTACAAAGGAAACGTGTAGATCGTATATTTAAAGTAGTGTCGTATCCATACAAGATATTTTCCATCTCTGAAATAGGGACACCCCTTCCGCACCCGAAAACCTTTTAGATCCTTTCTACATTTTTTATTCATTTTAGATAAATCAAAGTAGATATCTCATCCCATTTGTATGTCATTGTTTTTGTGCAGGGTACGACCCGAAATGGATTTAGAATACAATTGTCATATTATTTAATAAAGGTTATGGACACTATAAATATTGACTACAACTTAATACATGAAAGTATGTAAGTTGTTCTGGAAGATCTTCTCTGTTCTTTTTACTTACAATGTGACTATACGGAAATCCAAATTTTAATGCTGCTTCTTTTTAATTTAGAAAACATATCGAAGAGACAACGGACTGCTGCCTCTGTGCGGCCATGGCGATGTATCAGCACAAGCAGTCGAACTATGTCTGCAGCTCGGCATCGGTGGTGCAGTTGATGTTGTTTTCTAAATTAAAAAGAAGCAGCATTAAAATGTGGATTTTCGTATAGTCAAAATATTCTAAATCCATTCCCCAACCTCACCTGTCCGAAACCCTTGAGAAAGCAATGTCACCTATACAAATATTTGTATTGACATAATAACTAAATTGCTAAAAAAATTCAATGTAGATACGACTCGAACTCGCGGCATTTTGGTTGACAGTCCAAACCGTTACCATTGAAGCTATCCGAAAGGACAATAGCATAGCACACTTGATAGTGATATCTAGATTATTTTATGATTGATGTAAAAGATGAATCTGCTATCATACTACGAACACCCCTTATACGGAAGGTTCCATTTAAAATAGAATGACGTAGTTTCAAAATAGCGTATTCGGTTATTTTATATTGCTTTTTTATACACATGTAGTAGCAAAAGGGTTGGGCCACAAGTTAGCCAACATTAAAATCGGCTCTTCCCAACAACAAATTATTTACAAAAAACAATCAAGATGGCAATAAAACATATTCATATATGAAGCAAGAAAAAAATCAAATAGGATACATTGTTTAGATATATGTTTCCGATGCTGACCTTAAATGAGGGGCTGCATTGTGAGGTAACTACTTAAACTTTATAAGATCTATTCTTTATCAAAACGTTAAGTGTCTTAAATATAAGTTTGGACATTATTAAATACAGCAATATTTTCATCGTCTGAAATATCATCTCTCCCGTGTAACAGGGTTTTAACACTTAAAGGATGAAGGTAACGTGTAGCATGAAAGAGACGAAGTCGATCGCTTAAAAACGAAGGACATTACATGAAATAGTGTTTGGCATCCTCTTTTTCATGCCTACAATTTTCACAAGTTGAATATAATTCAAAGTTTAATTTGTTGACAAATAAATCATAATTAAGGTTACTGCTACTATTTCTTAAACGTGCATGAAAAATAGATAATTTACGAGGACCTGTTAAATAAAAACATGGTATTTTGATGACCCTGAAGATTTGGTGATGTTACAAATCAATCTAGTAGGTGGTTACTGAGATGTTTGCATGCTAATAACTTGCATGCAAAATTTTAACCGAAAGTGTGACGGCGATGCCCGGGTAGCAAAGAGAGAAAGAGAGAGACGAAGAGAGAGCGTTGACGTTTGAATGTTTCATCGCATTCTTAACTTGTGAAACAACAACCACACTAACGAAAAGCAATTCCAACAAACACCATTCCGATACCACACGTGTTATCATCAATTAAACAGCGAATCTATACATACCAGCCATTTATATATATATCGTATACCAACATTTTCCGGTTATAATTAACATTTATATCCATGAGAACATCTTAATTTATAATAGTAGTTTTCAATGTTGAAATGTGTTCCGGTCGACTATTTTAACAAAGGTAAATTTTTCACGTGTGGGTGGGTCATTAAATAACGGTCGGGGTCAGTTTTCAATGTTAAAAGTGGATCACTCATCCGTTGAAAAGTGACCCAAGGGGTCATTTTATAATCTAATATTACACTGGTAAGCGTTGACAGCGATTTTCTATTTTTAAGTAACAGCGTAATTGACCTTGAACTGAAATCGTGACGTACGGACGAACGGACGGACGGACGGATTGACGGACGGTTCGATGGACGGACACGGATAGCACTCTAGATACCCCAACATGTTTGTTAACAAAAACGGATTTTGTTAAACTAAGTGTTGACATCGCACTAAGGGTTGCCACACTGCATCCCTCTCGGTAGTTTTTGGACACGGTAGGTGGACTAATCACCTAGTTTTGCGTGTGAGATTATCTTGGATTAGCATAATGTTTCCTTGAGCTGACCATCCAAAAACTATATATTGATACCGCAAATGTAATTTCTGATATTGAAATTAAACTCTATCAACTATCAGATATTAATTATGATCCGTTATCGCTAGTTGAATTCAATCAGTTTATGAGTGCAGTTAGCGATCGCATAAATTGAATATGTGATAATATAAAATGTTTCTTGATAAATTATGAGAAATTGGATTAGTAATTTTACAAATTGCCTTCGCTATTTATTTTACTTCTACATAGTATTATGATAATACAATTTGACCATACGGTCAATTTGAAATATCAGAAATAACAAGATCTATTTCCAATATTAGAAAACGAAAGAGCGATATCAAGAACAAAAGAAAGTCTAACACAAAAAAGTCACATATATCTCTATTAAGGACGCCTTTCTTGCAAGATGCACTTTATGCTATCACCTTATTCATTTCTGACAGTTCAAGTATTGCTGTCGCGTATTCATTTTTATGTCGAATATTGAAAAGCATTAAGCGATATTAACAATTCATTTAGCAATATCTTTAATTGTATTTAAATTAAATCATATTAAGATATCAGATATCAGAAAATCAACTTTCGATAATCCAAATTCGTTTTGCGGTATATTTTCCGATTATCAGTAATCGTAATAAAAGTGAAAACGACTGCTAAAACATCGGAGTAACCAATATTCGGGAGAGATTCTTAAAAGTTCATTTTGTCGGAAAACCTTTCCTAGGTGGGGTACTATCAATATATATATATATATAAATATAAACGTTGCATTAGAGTACATACTATTAAGATCAGTTCGTGAATTCATTTATTACTTTGTCAAATTTCAGCACTAGTTAATGAACGAAATCAAGAAATTGCGTCTCACATGAGCTGTTACACTTCTAACATGTTTAGAGAACACAACGACGTCATTGTAAAATGTATCTTTTGAATGGGGGTCCAATGCCATTTCAACACAAGGCATGTTATATATAACATACCAAGATTTATTGGTGGAAGAAGACCTACGAATGGTAAAGTATGTAGCTTTCAACATAAGGCACTTATTATACTGTAACTGTTTTTTTTTAAAAAGCACCACAGCATTTAGAAAGAATTATACTTCTTAAAATTTCTTTCGAAAATTAGTTGCATCAGCATCAGCAGTAGTAGTAGTAGTAGTAGAAATAGTAGTAAAAGTAAGAGAAGTAGTAATAGTAATAGTACTAGTAGTAGAAAGAGATGTAGAAGTAGTAGTAGTAGTAGTAGTAGTAGTAGTAGTAGAAGTAGTAGACGTGTAGTAAGAAAAGTAGTAGTAGTAGTAGTAGTAGAAGTAGTAGCAGAAGAAGTAAAAGTAAGAGAAGTAGTAATAGTAATAGTATTAGTAGTAGTAAGAGATGTAGAAGTAGTAGTAGTAGTAGTAGTAGAAGTAGTAGACGTGTAGTAAGATAAGTAGTAGTAGTAGTAGTAGTAGAAGAAGAAGTAGTAGTACTAGTAGCAGTAGTAGTAGAAGTAGAAGAACATCTAGTATTATTTGTAGTAGCAGCAGAAGTAGTAGTAGTATTTGTAGTAGTAGTAGTAGTAATAGTAAAAGAAGTAGTAGTAGTAGTAGTAATAGCAGTAGTAGTATTAGTATTTGTAGTAGTAGTAGTAGTAGTAGTAGTAGTAGTAGTAGTAGTAGTAGTAACAGAAGTAGTAGCAGTAGCGGTAATAGAAAAAGAAGTAGTAGTAGCAACAGCAGCAGCAGCAGCTGTAAAAGTAGTAGAAGTAGTATAGTAGAAATAGTCGTAGTAGCAGTAGTAGTAATCATACTAGCAGTAGTAGTAGTTGTAGAAGCAGTAGTAATGACAGTAGTAGTAGTAGTAGTAGTAGTAGTAGTAGTAGTAGTAGAAGACGAAGGAGATGTAAGAGTAGTTGTAATAGTATCAGTATCGGTATCAGTAGTAGAAGTAGACAGAGTAGTAGTAGTAGTAGTAGTTGTAGTAGTAATACTAGTAGAAGTGGTGGTGGCACTGGCGCTGGCGGTAGTTGTATTGGTATTGGTAGAGGTAGGAGTAGTCGTAGTAGTAGTACTAGTAGTAGTAGTAGTAGTAGTAGTAGTAGTAGTAGTAGTAGTAGTAGTAGTAGTAGTAGAAGTAGTAATAGTAGTAGGTGTTGTAGTAGTAGTAGCATTTGTAGTAGTAGTTACGGTAGTAGCAGTTGTAGTAGTCATAGTAGAAGCAGTAGTAGTAGTATTAATAGTAGTAGTAGAAGTAGTAGTAGTAGTAATAGTAATATATCTAGTAGTAGTAGTAGCAGTAGTAGTAGAAGTAGTAGTAGTAATAGTATCAGTATAAGAAATAGTAATAAAAGTTGAGATGGTGGTAGTAGTAGTAGTAGAAGTAGTACTAGTAATAGAAGTAGTAGTAGTAGTAGTAGTAATAGTAGTAGTAGTAGTAGTAGTAGTAGTAGTAGTAGTAGTAGTAGTAGTGGCGCTGGCGCTGGCGCTGGCGAAAGTTGTATTGGCATTGGTAGAGGTACTAGTAGTAGTAATAGTCTTAGTAGTAGTAATTGTTGTAGTCGTAGCAGCAGTAGTAGTGGTATTAGTAGTAGTAGTAGTAGTAGTAGTAGTAGTAGTAGTAGTAGCAGCAGTAGTAGCAGCACTTGTAGTAGCAGTAGTAGAAGTAGTAGTAGCAGCAGCAGCTGTAGTAGAAGAAGAAATAGTAATAGCAGTAGTCGTAGTAGTAGTAATAGTAGAAGTAGTAGTCATTGTAGTTGTAGTGCGAGTAGTTATGGATATAGTAGTATTAGTATTAGTATATGTAGTAGTAGTAGTAGTAGTAGTAGTAGTAGTAGTGGTAGTATTGGTGCTGGCGCTGGCGAAAGTTGTATTGGCATTGGTAGAGGTACTAGTAGTAGTAATAGTCTTAGAAGTAGTAATTGTTGTAGTCGTAGCAGCAGTAGTAGTGGTATTAGTAATAGAAGTAGTAGTAGTAGAAGTAGTAGTAAAAGTAGTAGTAGTAGTAGCAGCAGTAGTAGCAGCACTTGTAGTAGCAGTAGTAGAAGTAGTAGTAGCAGCAGCAGCAGCTGTAGTAGAAGAAGAAGTAGTAATTGCAGTAGTCGTAGTAGCAGTAGTAGTAATAGTAGAAGTAGTAGTCATTGTAGTTGTAGTGCGAGTAGTAATGGATGTAGTAGTATTAGTAGTAGTATATGTAGTAATAGTAGTAGAAGTAGTAGTAGTCGTTGTCGTAGTCGTAGTAGTAGTAGTAGTAGTAGTAGTAGAAGTAGTAGAAGTAGAAGCTGAAGAAGAAGAAGAAGAATAAGAAGAAGAAGTTGAAGTAGAAGTAGTTGTTATAGAAGTACATGTAGTAGTAGAAGTAGAAGGAGTAGTGGCAGTTGTAGTTGTAGCAGTAGAAGTAGCAGTAGCAGTAGTAGTAGAAGAAGTAGTAGTAGTAGTAGTAGTAGTAGCAATAGTAGTAGTAGTAACCATAG